>RJVT01000260.1:0-34058 GCA_018835575.1 Cotesia chilonis
CAAACTCCTCAGAAAGAATGCATGGTCTTCGTCATTTCTGTATTTTTATAGTCACTTGTATTTAAAAGCTTTTTTCATCAACTTCTGCAACAACTGCTGCTTATCATGACTTGCAGTTTATGAAAAATTTATTGGAGTACAAACATATCAATCCTTTGATTTCTTCAGCTAGTGTGAAAAAATGATTTCGCACTTATGGTATTTGAGCGATGAACTTGCCATTTATCACTGTTTGACGATGGCGTTCCATTAGAAGTAAAAAAAAGTATTGTTGAAGCCGTTAATACTCGTGAAGGTACAGATTCTAAAGCTAAAAGATTTGTAATTGCTAAAAAGATTTGAATTCATTGTGCAGAGAACTCTGAGTGACTTTGTGTCTAAAAAGTCATTAAATCTTTTCAAAATCTTCGATCTACCGTATGACTTTCTTGATGTCGATGTTGAATTATGGCCTACTAATGAGAGTTATCTCGAAAATAAAGAATACTTTCAACAACTAAAAGTTGTCAATGATTCAGCAGAGCGAGCTGTTGCATTAGTCAGTGAATATAATCAATGCTTGACAAAAAATGAAGAACAATTCCAGTACTTATTGCAAGTTGTCAAAGAACATCAAAAAACATTCCCAAATTGTAATAAAGAAATTATTTATAGTAATAGCGTACTGTTATGTTAAAAATATAGACAATTATATTGCAATTGATAATTCAATAAAAAATTTATCTATAAAAAAGTTAAATACTGGTTGTTTCTCACTTGATTCAATACTTTTCATATTAAATTTGACAAAGAAATATGTCATTCACTTCAAATTAAACTAATCATTGGCTATATGTCGAAAAAAATGCTCTAATTTCTTGTTTTAATGCAATCAAACAAGCTCAAGACTGAAAACAATATTAAAAAAATTGTTTATAACATTTCTTTATCGATCGAAACTCAAATTTATGTAAATTTTCCTGAAACTCATAGTTTAAATTAAAATTTATCGAATTATTGATCAAAAACTGGAAATATTGATATTCGTTAATGTTTGACGATGAATATCTCGTAACGGCTTCACTTAATCAGAAAATCATAAGAGACCATTTTTGTAGAGCAGTAAATTTCCTACAAAATCATGAGTTCCGCAATCCGAAATAATTTTTTTCATCGACTTATAAAATTCATAATAAAAACGAATATTTTCCTTAAAATAGCCAAACTTCAACTATGAATATCTTTTAATCGATTGAGTTTTTGAAAAGTCATAAGAGACCTTTTTTGTAAAGCATTCAATTTCTCACAAAATCTATGCCACGGAATATTTTTCCAAGCAGTTGGAAGCGAGATATAAATTTTTTTATCTGATTATTCGAAAAAAATAGAAACCCGCAAAGCGGAGGACCTTCCTGTTATAATTAAGAGCTTATACTTGGAGAGAATTCTTTTTAGGTGTCTACGAACCTATTTTTCAGAGTATAAAGTCAAAAATAAATTATTCGATTTTTTTGACCACCCTAATAAATTATATAATATATATATATATATATATATATATATATATATATATATATATATATATTATATAATAGGTGCTTTTTTTTGCGACTATTTTTTTTTTCGCTCCCATCCCGAAATTTTGTTGGAAATACACCAAAAAAATTCCCTGAAAGTTTGAGCCCTTAATATTAATATTAAGTACTCCTACACAGCGTGTGAAGATTTCCCATTTGAAATATACGTGAACTTTCATTTTTTTTTTTTAATTCTATAGCTCAGTGGCATTTCATAGCATCGCTTTGACCATGGACGGGTTTTTTCAGAATTGAATGCTCTACAAAAGTGTCCATTGTCGCGAAGTCGTAACTTATACTGGTGGGGTAGTACGGACCGCCAAACCGAATTTTTCATAGAATTCTTGTTTTTCACTCATTATCTCATAAACAACAAGACATACAGAAAAAATGTAAATAATAATTTTGTAGGAAATTCAATTCTCTACAAAAAAGGTCCTTACCACCAAATCACTAAGATCGATATTTTCTGAGATATAGTCATTGAAGTTTACGTAGCATTGAATTTCCACAAATGTTGAATAAATCTTAAAAATATTGATTTTTTATTCGTATCATAATATAATTAGTAATTACTTATTGATTAAGTTGCAAATTCAACGAAAAAAATTTTTAATTGTATTTTCTGAAGTTTTTTATTTTTAAAAAATTTCTCATTTAAATCACACCATAATATTTGAATTTATCATTAATAATTCAATTTTAATGAAATTTTAGCTAAAAATATATTGGTATGATCATTACGAAGAATATGGGATGTTTCTTTGTTGTGTGTATTGTGATACTGATTAATTGCGATATTTTATTGCTCTAGTAGTACTACTGAGCTTTCACTTGACCTCGAATGCGTTCAACAAATTTCCCCTTTAATTGCAGCGCTTCTTGTTTTCGCGTACTAATCCCGCGAGAGTAAGAACAAAGCTTAGTGTGCATGATCAGTGTGACGCCGTTGTATGTATACTTTGTTAAATTTGAGGTTAGATCGACTTTAACAATCATTAAAATGAGTAAAAAATTGGTAATAAAACTTTGAATTATTTAATTGGATTTGAAAGAAGCCAAATAAATAATAATAAGCTGCCTTCGTATCGGACTTACTGAATTTGTTTATGTATAAACATCAGTCTTTAAAATTAACTATTCGAAATAGTGCTACTAGTGTTATTAACGATACTATAGTATATTCCCCGGGAAAAAATCATCATGCATGAACATGCATGATCAGGCGTTAATTTCATGCATGATCATGCATGTATATTTGCCATGCATGGCCTTGAATGATCATTCATGATCATATGTGATTAAGCATAATCATGCTTTTACATGCCTGGCAAATATTCATGATCAATCATGCATGATCAAGCATTTTTGTCGCGATAAAAAAAAATTTAGTTGAACAAAAATTTTTTTGTTCATAAGGTATAGTCTTTTACTATTAAGTAGTATTCGATTGTTTCTTTCACTGAAAAATACCATTTGACATCCGGTCTTTGACGAGACTTGAACCCGGGACCCTTGAGACACGAAGTATGAACAATACCACTACGCTGATCCTCCACAATTCTTCAAAAAATTTTACTACATATTATATTTTTCGTTCGTCGTTAGAGTGATTGTGACTTGAGTACAATGTTAGTAATGATTAGCTTTAATTAAATAAATTCTATTCAATGTACATGTTTTATACAAAAAATATGTTTTTTACAAGAAAAGTAAAGTCGAAAGTATTTATAAATGAATGTTATACATTTTTGTTGTTTATTCATCTTCTTATATAACAGCTCTAACTGACCTTCCAGTTTTTCAGTTTTTAAGATTTGTTTTTTTTTTTTTTTATTTTCAAAGATGAATATTTTAATTAAAAAAAATTTTTTTTTGCAATACGTAAAATTAATCAAATAATAATTTTTCAATTTAGAGCAAAAAAAAAAACATTTTCAAAAAAAAAAACGGAATGAAAAATCAAAATATGTTGAATCTCTTCAACGAATAATGTTACAAAGCTTGTATTCTTTTTTTTTAAACATTAAAAACTTAAAAAAAAATTTTTTTTTCTTTTAATTTTCAAAAATTCTTAATTCTGGAAACAAAAAAATCTCTTATTAGGAGTTTCAGAATTTTATAAGATCAGATAAATATTATAAATGAAAAATTAAGCCACAAAAAAAAAAACATGAATTTGAATATTCTCCCTTGAAATTTTAAAATTCTGTGGTTTTTTCTTTACTAAATATTATTCTTTTAGCTGTCGAAAACTTTCCCTTCGAAACAGATCCTGAATGATTGTAATGAGTATAGTAGTTTGTAATATATTGAAAAAAACTTGAAAAATTCGGAGAATGGTAAAAATTTGAATATTGCATAACTTTTAAAACAAATTTCTAATTTTTTCTTTCCTTTGGAAAAAATCAACACGCGTGATCATGCTTAATCAAGTATGAAGCAGATATAATCATGTATAAATTGTGTATGATCGTGCGTAAATAATGTATAATCGTGTAAGATCATACTTGAACATGTACTTTTCAGCATGCGTGATTGTGCACGATCAGGCATGATCGTGCATAATTCAAGCTTGACCAAGCTCGATCAGGTATGACCGTTTGTGATCAAGCTGAATAAGCGAACATAACTCTACCTGATCATGTATGGCTTTGTGTAATCATTCCAAAACAACACTTTTTTTTTCTTATAACTATTAGTTGTAAAACAAATTGAACTTCGTAATACAAATTAATTTCGTAATACATAAAATCAAATAAGAATAATCTTTTTAGTACTTATACTTGAGGGAAAGAGACTTGACGATTGAGTCAGTGTAAAAAAAAATGTAACATAATAATAATTTCTTATCGAATTTTCAAACTTTCAGAACATTTCGAATCAAATCCATAATGGTGTCGTATCCGGTATTGATTTTGGTTACGGAAAGAGTTATCGTGCATGGCCACGCTTGGCCAAGCCCGATCATGAATGATTGTACAAAGCCATACGCAGTCGAACTGGCTGATGCTTACTTATTCTGTTCAATCACAAATGGTCATACTTGATCGAGCTTGGTCAAGCATGAATCATGTATAGCCGTTTACAGGCATGTACAGTCATGCATGATAGTCTCTACTGTGTTTAACGACTTCATGCATAATAAAGCTTTATCAAGCATGAATCCTGCATGATCAGGCTTGATCAAGCAATTTTTTTTATGGCCCTACAAGGTCATACTCCTTCATTCAGACTCATGCACGACCTTTTAGTTCTCACGGTACACAGTCATTACGATCGAGTATGATTGTGTATGATTATGCATAGTCATGACAGTTGTGCGATATAACACATGGTTACAAGTACACAATTGAGTATTGTCTAGCACAATCGTGCACGATCATTCACGACTCATTTATTATCATGCACGATCATACACGGTCCATGCATGATTATGCCTAATTCATGCTTGGTCAAGTACGATCATACATGGTGATTTCCCGGGTAATACTATTTGGCTAGTTTCAAGATTCCAACTATACGTCCTCAGCACAGTCTTGCCCGTATGAAAAAACAATATATGGCAAAAATATATAGCAAAATATACTTTCGCAACATAATAATATAAGAAAAAATATATATTAGTATATGGTATCATACTGAGATTCTGGCCGAATTTTTATAATAACATATATCTCGAGAAATATATGTATCCATATATTAACATATATCTTTCTTATATTTCAATATAAAAAAAATATATGGTAACTTATATGATAACCTTATATCTACATATACTCTAACAAAATATATGGCAACATATATTTTGTAATTTATAATGTATTGGAGGTCCAAAACCGGACTAAAAGCATTACTATCGATTAGAACCGACTATGTTTGACTAGCTCAGGATCAGGTAAAGCGTATCACTCAGATATTCGAACTAGAGTTAGTGTTTTGACAGTTGCTAGTAGATAGAATTAAGACCTTACCAATTTCTCATTAGAATAAACTTGAAATGAATTCGCACCAAGATTTGAACAAATTTCCTATAGTAAAAAGTGGAGTTTAGATTGAACATAACAATATAAATAGAATTTTATCTGGAGAAACCGTAAAAACGGTTCATTTATTTATTTAAACATAAACAATTAGTTAAGTTTATTTAAATTGCACAGAAAAAAATTGAGTAAACTTGAAAACAAAAAACACAATTAATGCTTCGATCCCAGAGCTGTCATGACCGCTAATCTTCAGGTTCTTCCTGAAATAAAGATACATAATTATTGAATATAAAAATTGAGCAAAAATTGTAATAATAATCATAATAGTAATAGTAACATTATCGTAGCGGCAGCTTGTTTTCCTCCGGAAGTCTCATCATGTTATTGATTTGTGCACCAAAATGGCCTCTTTTAAAATCGGGAAATTATTCCGAACGGCCTCTGACATAACGAATCAAAAAATATAACAAGCTTTATTAGGGTGTGCCAAAATGTAGATCCCGTGGAGGACCTTTTAAAATTGGAATTTCAAGTTCCACTTTTAACAGGAGCTGCGTTTGGGCATTTCCTAAGATATTTTGGGCGGAACCAATTTATTTGATTTTTATAGAATTTTTTACGGAGTTTTCCTTGGACTCTTCCGGCCGGAATTCCAAATTTCAGCCGGAAGTGTCCAAGGAAAACTCCCGTAAAAAATTCTATAAAAATCAAATAAATTGGTTCCGCCCAAAATCTTAGGAAATGCCCAAACGCAGCTCCTGTTAAAAGCGGAACTCGAAATTCCAATTTTTAAAGGTCCTCCACGGGACCTACATTTTGGCACACCCTGAGCTTTATCATTAAGCTCGAAGATCAGAGTTGATGATGAACATTCATGAACTCGAGAGTTATGACTAACCTTCGATGCAGCAATAATGACAGGATTAATCCAGGTCTACGAGGAGCATTTTTATTGATCTTGCTGGTACCGCCTTTCAAATTACTGGCCATCAGAACATCATCATCAAACAACGCTCTGACTAGAGATACTCCCATTGAGGTGTATGAACTTTGGGCATTAGCTGTATCCCACTGCCGTTGAGTCACAAAAACATCGGAACCTAGATGGCCTATTTCAATCTGCGATTGTAAAAAATAAAATTGTTTCATACGTTTTTACGATAACCAGAGGAAGTATTGAGATTCTCAAACCTGGCCAGCAGGTGGATGTTGTTGTTGAGCTGGTTGATTTTGATTATTCAACATGTCAAGCTGGACTTGTTTGACGAGCTTTATGTCTTGGCATAAATTCAACAAAATCTGCTTCAATGATTGATCTGGAAGAATTTACAAATGGCATTGAAAAATGTAATTTCAGATGACCAGATCTAGCTGTATTTGCTTGAACGATGAGAACTGGTACGTCTAGATTAAGTCGGACATGAAATTATGGAATCTGGTGGTCACTAATCGATTAATATAAAAAATGACAGATTCAGTCATGTTGAGATCGTATACAGAACAATCTATAAAATCTAGTAAAATTTGGTCGGTTTGGGTCAAATTCAGCAATCTTTCAATAGAATATCGTTGAACTAGGTAATCTAAAGCTGTATATGGTCCACACATAACTAGATTTGATCAAATTTGTTACTTATTAGCCAAAGTCAGCTCGAATCTATTAGATTTGGAGTATTTGATCAATGAATGCCAGATACGATCAGATTCAACCATGTTTAAATCAAATATGACTAAACCGAGTAATCTAAAGCTATTTTTGGTTTACTCGTGGCTAAATCTGACCAGATCTGATATTTACTGACACAATACCACCAAATCTAGTAGATTGGTGCTGTATCAGGCTAATAAGTGTCAGTTTGGGTCAAATTCAGTCATAATTGGCTTAAAATTTCACTAGATTGGTTGATCTGAAGCTGTATTTGGTTCACTCATGACTAAATCTGATCAGATCTGACAAATACTGATAAAAACACTCTAAAATCTGAAGATTCGTGCTGTATTAGGCTAAAAAGTATCAATTCGGATCAAATTCTGCTATGTTTGGATCAAATATCACTATTTACAATAAATTCAGCTGTGAGGTAAAAAATCTAAGTGATACTTGATTAAATCAAGGCTGAATTTAGCCCAAAATGACATCAGCCTGATACAGCACCAATCTATCAGATTTTAGAGTATTTTGTCAATAAATGTCAGATTTGGTCCAATCTAGCCACCTGTAAACCAAATACAGCTCTAGATTACTAAATCTAGTGATATTTGATTGAAATATGGTTAAATTCGATTTAAACTGATACTTATTAGCTAAATCCAGCACAAATCTACCAGAACTGATGGTATTTGGTCAGTTGATATCAGATCTGATCAGATTCAGCTTTGTTTGAAACCAATATCACTAGATTTTGTAAGATGCCAGATCTGTACCTTCCAAATTAGAAGGCGTAGCCAGAGGATCAGGTATGTTGTCGATCTCAATATCCCGTTCGCTCGATTCTCGGTCCGATGATTTTGTACTTTTTCCTTTCAGTTTCCGACCCTTATCTCCATGACCAGCTTCCGCCATCTTGTTGTGTCCTGTTTCTAATTGATTCCGAGTGTTTTTGATGTTCTAAATTTTACATCAAGTTATAAAAACAATCGTACGACTTTTGATAAAATCCGCTTTGAGTAGAAAAACATTACCTCTGGAGTTGATGTCGAGGGAACTTTCCATCCGCTTGAATAAAGTCATTTAATTCATAAACAAAACCCCGGTTCGTTGCAGCAGGACTCCCTAGATCGAATCAATTATAAAATCATAAGATATTGTGGTATTTGATTGGAGAATCTTGAATCTAATCGGATTGAGCATTTTTAAGCCAACAACAACGCTAATCTACCAGATCTGGTAGTATTTAGCCAGGGAATGTCAGATTCAGCTACGAGTAAGCCAAATACAGCTTTAGATTATCAAATCTAGTGATATTCGATTCAAACATGGCTGAATTTGACCCAAATTGATAATTATTGGCCAAATACAGCACAAAGTTATCCGATTTTATAGTATTTTGTCAGTCAATGTCAAATATGGTTAGATTCAGCCATGAATGAAACAATCGCAACCTTAGATTATCAAATCTAGTGATATTTGATTCAAACATGGCTGAATTTGACACCAATACTGACACTTATTGGCCAAATATTGCTTTATTTAATGAAGTGGTGGGGTATTTGGCTTAGTGACGTCACATCCAATCAAACTCCACCATATTTTAGACCCTTGAACCGTGAGATACTTGATCTATACCTCCTAAATCAGATGGCGTATTTAAATATTGACGAATGCTGCCATCCTCTATCTGCTTATTGCTAGATTCTTGTTCTGATGGCTTCTCCTTCTTCTTTTTCTTCTTTCGACTCTCATCTCCGTGATCAGTTTCCATCTCGTTTTTGTTCCTTTTTCCTTCCGTTTTTTGGTCTTATTTTTTTTTACAATTTACATAGATTCATCAAAATAATTCTAACATTGCTTAGTTATAAAAATCCAGCTTATTATAAAAATAGTCCACCTTCGGAGTCGAAGTTGAAATCGGCGCAATTTCCGTCTCTTTTTCGATGGTATCGAACGCAGAATCCAATTTTTTTCCATCAGGCTGTCCAGATTTCATCTCCGCAGCCGCCGGACCCCATGGTGAAGCAATACCGTCTAATATCTGGATCTGTTTTCCAATGACTCGATACGATCTAGAAGAACAAGAAAATAATCAAACTTGCCCATAATAATCTTTAAACGTTGAAATCTGATAACGGGTCGATCATTGAAAGTCAAAATGGAGTCAGAAATCCGAGCAATCTCGGTCATGTAAATTCTGGAAGTCAGAGTTATGAAAAGAACACTTACGTGATACTCGAATAACCTTTGCATCATAAAATTTCCATCCACACTTAGGTATTTTTCCCGAATTGCTTTTCCGCCATTCAATATTGTAGTAGTGATCTTCCGTTTCCTTCTCGGGATTGAATGTGTTGACGTCAAAGTCCAAAATCCAGTCAACCGGGACACCCGCGGTATAAGTCTTGTCATAATCACCACCTATCCACTGAACGAGGGCAAATTTTGGCTTCATTATTAAATAAATAAATTCTTATTGTTAAATTCAACACTCAAAGGGAAAAAAATTGTAGGCACAGATTTTTTTTATCTTATGACAGATCAGCGAGATCAGCGAACCGCAAATAATTAATATTTTTGTTTGACTTTTGTTTGTCAACTTTTCTTATTAACTAATCTGCATATAAAATGTATAGCTATATTCACGTCTATAAATGTAATTTCCAAGCAATATTGACTTCAAGACACTAGCGACTGATAATAATTTAAAAAATAGTCAAAAAAAAGTCTCCAAAAAATCCAAATAAACACAGATGTGATGGCTCCAAAAGTTGTTGGTGACAAAATCGAACAAGGTAAAACTTTGAATATTAAAAGGACGAAAAAACGCGGGCCCTACAAAAAATATAATTTTTTTGGAAGCACGGCTGAAATCCCAGCGAAAACTCAATATAGATGGCGACTCAAGGCTCGTGTTCAGCAGTAAGTATCATTTACTCTTATTTAATAATCAAATTTTTCTGTTTCTATAGAATATTTATAATTATCAAAATTCCAGGATCACCAAATCATATACCCCGGACAGAATACTGCACCTTTCAACGAATGATGACAACAGCATCGGAAACCAGGAAAATTGCATCAGCCAAGAGTCGCAGAGTGATCAAGAGTCGAACGAACAACTTCCGTTGGATAAAAAGACACAGGATCAAGTTTGTAGGGTAAGTAATGAATTATCAATAATCTCTGATTGTATCCATTCATATTTGAATCGAATTTCGTGAAATCTAGTTATATGGTGCGGTATTTGCTTCAAACATGGCTAAATCTGATCGAATCTAACACTTATCAGCCGGATACAGCGCCGATCTGATAGATTTGGTGGTATTCGGTTAGTAAATATCAGATTTGATCAAATTTCGCAATGTTTGAAGTAAATACCGTTAGCTCTAGTAATTTGGCGGAGAATTCGATTCGAAAATGGCTAAATCTGCTGAGATCTGACAAGTATTAACCAAATACAGGACTAGTTTATTTAATTTACTAGAACTTGGCTCGTTAATGTCAGATCTGGTGAGGTACTGGTGAGCCATATTTCGACTAAGTACTCGACTAAATTATTAGATCCTGCGGTATCTGGTTTAAACTTGGCTGGATCTGATCAGATAGGACAACTATTAGCCATATAAAGCACTAGTCTGTTCCATTTAGTGGAACTTGGTCGTAAATGTCAGATCTGTTCAAGTTTAGCGATGTTTGAACTAAATACCGCTAGATCTAGTTATTTAGTGGAGAATTTGATGAGATCTGATACTTATTAGCCGAATACAGCACTAGTCCAATCGATAGAGTAAAATTTGACTGGTAAATGTCAGTTCTGATCAGATGCAGTCATATTTCGACTAGAATATTAGATCCTGCGATATTTGGTTTAAACTTGGCTAGATCTGATCGGATCGGACAACTATTAGCCATACAAAGCACTAGTTTCTTAATTCAGTGGAACTTGACTCGTAAATGTCAATTTTTATCAGATCCAGTAATGATTGCATCAAATTTAGCATTAGAGTGTCATATCTGCTGATATTTGGCCAGAAAATCTTGATTTGACTGTATTTTCCAGAATAATTGTATAAACTTACTGGAATTTTGTTTTTTGCCATCAGGTTGAAACGGAGCACGATCATGACTCAATCAATATGGATGCCGATACCACTCCGGCTCAAGAAAATCCGACACAAGATGTCGTCGAACATCAAACGGCGACCCCAATCCCTAAGGACATACCGAAGAAGCATTTGATTAATAATCTTTTAGTCATGGCTATTAAATGGCGTCGAAATACAACGTACACAGTAGCACAAGATATTATAAAATTGGTCAACATTTCATCTGGTACGAGTAATTCCAATAATTCCAAGTACTATTGGAAGAAAATACTTGATCGTTACTCACAGAATGTATCGACCTATTACATCTGTGAGCAATGCAATAATTATCTTGGCTCTGAAAGGGATTGCCCGACTGAGTGTGGCAGATGTCACAAAAAAATCGACCGCAACGCAGCCAAGGGATCGTTTCTACACTTACCTTTGGCAGACCAGCTCCGAGAGATATTTGAGACAACTGATGCTCATCAATTGTACTCGATCAATCGTGAAAAGATCAATAAGTATGCGATCGAGGACATCTACGACGGAAAGCTGTATAAAAAACACATCCTCAACGACACCATGATTTCCATTAATTTTAGTGTTGATGGAGCGCCAATGTTCGACAGTTCGAACACGTCCGTGTACCCTGTTCTCTGCACCATTAACGAACTGAGTCATCAGGATCGGCGCAAGTATGTCCTACTGTCTAGTGTGTGGTTTGGAGTTGGAAAACCGCAAAATATGAACAGTTACTTGAAGCCATTTGTTGACCAAGCTAAAACTCTACTGGAAAAAGGATTCGCCTACACATATCAAGGCCAATCCTACACCAAGACCGTAGTTACGCTTATGGGTATATGTGATTCAGTAGCTCGTCCATTAGTTCGATGTTCCACTCAATTCAATGGCAAATATGGCTGCGGTTTATGTCTACATCCGGGGAAAACAGTGGATAAAGGCAGAGGACATACCAGAGTCTATCCGATCGTCGACGGTAATCCATTTGGGGATGGTTTGAGGACCCACGAAAACACACTGTTGCACGCTAAGGCAAATACTAAAGAAGATCGAAAAGGTATAAAGGGTGTTTCTGTTTTGTGCGAGATACCCGATTATGATATTATCGCAAATCTTGACGCCGATTGGATGCACTGTGTTGGTCTGGGTGTCAGTCGCCAATTCGGTGGGTTATGGTTTGATTCTGTCAATTGCCAGGAAAAATTCTACTTTGGTGACAAAATTGAAGAATTTGACCATTACTTGACTTCCTTTACACCAACGTCGGAAGTTTCCAGAACCCCTCGACCACTATCAGACCGTGCTCATATGAAAGCGCATGAGTGGATCATCTTTCTCTTGGCGTATAGTCTACCGATCATGAAGATGTGTTTTCCAAAACGTTACGTTGACCATTGGGCCTTGTTAGTCGACGGGATTTCGATTTTGGTTAAACCCTCGATTATGAAATCGGAATTGAAGTACGCAGATCAGTGCTTGCGGGATTTTGTTACTGGCGTTGAATCCTTGTACGGTGAAAAATATGTGAGCTTTAATGTTCACCTTTTACCTCACCTCGTGATAAGCGTCGAGAATTGGGGTCCTCTATATACGCATAGTGCTTTTATTTATGAAGACTTCAACCAAACTATTCAGACATACGTCAACAGTCCCAACGGTGTCGAGATTCAGATCTGCGATTCATTCCGATTGAAGTGCGCAATTGATAGGCTCGTAATTGTATGCTCCGATGATCTGAATTACAAGCAGAAAGAATATTTGGATACATTGTTGAATCGGAAATCGAAACCCAATCCTAAAATCACGATATCCAATTGTGGAGTTCTTGGCCGTCTAGTGATTTTGGATAAATTACCGGCAGATCACCACTTAGCATTGCAGCGCATATTCATCCAGGTTGATTCATGCACAAAAATATTTTCATTTGTGAGATGTGTTATTAACAAACAAATAATAACGAGCCAAAAATACGGTCGTGAGAAGAAACGGGTAAATTACATGGTGCGATTGAAAAATGGTTTGATTTTTGAAATTCGTAACTTCATTGCTCTAGACAAAAACAATTGTAAATCTACTTACCTGATTGGTTATTATTACGCACTCAGTAAAAAATCACTCGTGAAGAATATGAAACTTGAAAACTACCTTGTAATTGAAGAAAGGATAGATACGCTTTCAGCCGTGACTACTGATATGGTCGATAAAAAAGTAATCTTGCTTGAGATGCCAAAATTAAATTCTTACGTAGCTTACGTACATGGTTGCGACTTAGAACTATTGACGTGATGTAAATATATAAATTGTTCCGATAATGTAAAAAAATTTCAATCGTAAAAAAGATTTCTATGAGAAAATAGTATTTTATGCAGGTTTCGTTGAAAATGAAGATAGAATATATCATTTTTTCCTTTAATACATGAAAGTAACTAATGATGTCTAAAATTCATTAATCACTTAAATTTTCAGCTGTCATCCTGGAAAATTCATCAGTCGTGACTCCTAACCTGCCCAGCGCCTGATTTCTAGTTTATTTTACCACAATCGTGACTCCTAACTAGTCCAGCGCCTGAATTCTTCTTCATTTCATAGCAATCGTAACTCCTAACCTGACCAGCGCCTAGTTTCTACTTCATATTACAACAATCGTGACTCCTAACCTGCCCAGCATCTGATTTCTACTTCATTTTACAAGAATCGAGACTCCTAACCTGCCCAGCGCCTGATTTCTAGTTCATTTTACAGCAATTTTAACTCCTGACAAGTCCAGCGCCTGAATTCTACTTCATTTTACAGCAATCGTGACTTCTAACATGCCCAGTTCATAATTTCTACTCCATTTTACAAGAATCGTGACTCCTAACCTGCCCAGCGCCTGATTTCTAGTTCATTTCACAGCAATTTTGACTCCTGACCAGTCTAGAGCCTGAATTCTACTTCATTTCACAGCAATCGTGCCTCCTGACCTACCCAGCGCCTGATTCCTACTTCTTCATCCATATATACTTACACATTACCCACCCTATTCTTGATCGATACACCATTTTTCATAAATAGTAATTTATAACTCCTATTCTAGGATTACCCTGTCTTTTGTGATAAATTTTTAATATGTTTATAATTTTATATATGGAGCCATATATTTATACATATACGAACAAAATATATTTTTCATTTTATAATAAACATATATGAAGCATTTTATAAGAGATTGTATATTTTTTAACATATTTGTTGGCTTATAAGATTAAATATATCGAATCATATAAAATTAACTCATATGAAATCGACATACATAAAAATATATTACGTTTATATTTCCATTTATATTATCCAATATATTTATTTCTACAATTGAAGTTATATACTTATTTTATATGGTGAAACATATATGCCACCATATAGAGATTTTGGCCGAATATATAATCTGTTATTCAAAATATATATCAGCATATATTTTCGACATATATGTTATTTTCATACGGGTGCGAAGTTGGAAAAATTTTATGCTGAATATATAAAAGTGAAGACACATCATAAGAGGGAAAAAAGATCGAAAGCACAAAAACAGAATGTTGAAAAGTTTAACCAAAAACTAGATAAATTGTTCGATATTTCCAATTCCACAATGGTTAAAATTTGCCAAAAGAGCAGCAACAATTTCTGAATGAGTGTCAAAAGGGAAAAAGCAATCTTCACTCGCCCGTTACTACTTTCTTGCCGGTGGAAACTTTTCAGAATAAATCTGATACTGAACAGGAGATAGCAAATGAAGATAATGAGAACAATACAGACGAATTTGGTTAGTTTCTTCTCACATACAACTATAAATTATCAAGCTCAACAATCAATCATTTTTTAATAATCGAAAACAATTTCTTATAATTTAGACTCATATTTTTTCTACTTGTAAAATTTAATTCGCATTAAAATTCTAATTTTCTTAACCTCATTTTCTGAAAATTGAATTCTATATAATTTTTCAATATTTTAAAATTTGTTTCTAGATTCATAACTTTTTTTTCTAATTATTAGTCTATCATTTTTGGTAAAATTTCTATCAAGTAAATCTGAATAAGTGAGATAAATCAAAATTTATTTAATTTAATCTAACGCGCCAAAAGAAGTATAACTTCAAAAAATTTGTTTTCGATTTTTTTGCAGTCGAAAATCCCCACGCTATTAAAAAATTGAAGTCACTGTAACCAATAAATTTAAAATACATATCATTTTATCTTATTTTTATTGGGGAAAATTGACGGAAACTCAATTCAAAGAATATCTTTGCTTCTGAATAACAGAAGCTGAATATAAAATTTGAAAAATGTTTGAATCGATTGGGTTTATTTATTTAATTCTGAAAAAATTGTTTTAGGCATGAAATTATCGCAACATTCGATGCCAGCAAGTTTTTGTAGTCTATCATCAAATTCCAGTGGGTTGAAACGAACATATTCTGATTTTGAGAATGAACTCCCTGTACCTCGTAAAAAGAAAAAAATCAATATTTTTTAAGATTTGATTCAACATTTTGTGGAAATTCAATGCTACGTAAACTTCAATGACTAATATCTCAGAAAATATCGATCTTAGTGATTTGGTGGTAAGGACCTTTTTTGTAGAGAATTGAATTTCCTACAAAATTATCATTTACATTTTTTCTGTATGTCTTGTTGTTTATGAGATAATGAGTGAAAAAACAAGAATTCTATGAAAAATTCGGTTTGGCGGTCCGTACTACCCCACCAGTATGAGTTACGACTTCGCGACAATGGACACTTTTGTAGAGCATTCAATTCTGAAAAAAACCCGTCCATGGTCAAAGCGATGCTATGAAATGCCACTGAGCTATAGAAATTAAAAAAAAAAAAATGAAAGTTCTCGTATATTTCAAATGGGAAATCTTCACACGCTGTGTAGGAGTACTTAATATTAATATTAAGGGCTCAAACTTTCAGGGAATTTTTTTGGGTGTATTTCCAACAAAATTTCGGGATGGGAGCGAAAAAAAAATAGTCGCAAAAAAAAAAGCACCCTAATATATATATATATATTGACAGAAATAGTAATAAGCTTAATCTAATTTGCAAAATACAAATATTAATACATTACAATATATATAATTTATAAATAAATATATGTGAATACAATGGAAAGTATTATATATTAGTGTATAAAAATCATTTATATGTAGTAGAAATACGTGTATTTCTATACATACAAGAGTGGATACATGTATGGGAATTATGGTGGGAAAAGAACGAAGCTTGAAGCTCATCGGAAAAATTATGTAACGAAACTTCTCGTTGGGCGCTTAGATTATTATCAAGATCACATTATTGTAAAGCTCAATTTTATATTTTGAAGCCATTCAATATTTTGTCAAGTTAAATAATAAATTGAAACCAACTAAATAATTTTGATCAAAATTAAATAACGTCTCAATAGAACTCTTTTATTTAAAAAGATTCCTTTCCCGCGCTGAAACCGAATATTTTAATACTCTCGGCCCGGGAAAAAATGATCGGACCTGACCATTAAACCTGATCAGGCCTGTTCATGTATGATCAGGTCTGAAATTATACCTGATCAGGCCTGTTCATACCTGCTCATGTCTGAAGCGTTAAATACGCTCAGGCCTGATCATACCTGTCCATGTTTGATCATGTCTGATTTCGGCTAGAAAAAGATTAAAACTTAAATGTTATTTTCAGTCTGGGAAAAAAAATTTTATAGAACTATAGACTGCAGTTCTACTTTTAAAATTAATTTGTTCTGTATGACGCATCAATTTCTATCCCCTTATTACTTTTAAATGTACAACTTTCATTGGAAATATCGGCTTACGCATAAAGTTTTTAATTTTCCATGCCAAAACGATGATTTTTAACTATGATTTTTGACGCAATGACACAAATTTTTTACTGTGTTCCCGGGAATACGCGGAAAACAAGATTTTTAGTAGAAGTTTGAGTTTGATTGCGTGCAAACACCAAAATATATCAGTTGATATCGATAGGCGATAAGTCTTTTCTAGGTGTCTGTTATTATCTTAAGCTACGCTTTGGTTCATTGTAGTAGTATCAATCTTGGACTTGATATCCATGCTGATAAATAATTAACAAAATACTTTTCAATAAAATGACAAATTAATTTAACTAAATAATTTCCTGAACTTAAGTTCAATTCAATAAATTAACTACGTAGAATTAATTTAATCTAAATAAATAATTACGTCTAAAATATCTCAAAACATTAAATTAATCACCATAAAATTTCTTCGACTAAATCGATCGTAAACGCGTCATAAGATGAATAAATATATTCGCAATAAAATAATATTAATAAAAATTAATTCAATAATTCCATGTAAAATATTCCAATATAATTAATTGACAAAGGTTTGCGTTCTTAAAATGGACGCCAAATATTCGTTAGTACGTTAGTTTTGACCTTGAGTCCCGGATTATCTACGACGTAAAATTCAACTGACGCTTGACCAATATAATAAATATAATTTAGAACCACCTTTAGATGTTAATTAATTTAATAAATTACTGATTAAATTTAATTTAATAAAATAAATTCTTACGAAATTAACGAACTTTTACCTCAAGGTCTACTGAGTGACGCTCGAGTATGAATCCCATGAAAATCACTCAGCCAAGACTAACAAATATTGTAAATATTAAATGATTTTAAATACAAACGGAGTTTTATAATAATGATATCCAAGGGCCAGTTTTTCAAATGATCATTTTTTATGAGTGTAAATTCAGCCGACATCCGACAATTGAAAGTTTTAACAATCGATAACTTTGTGAAAATATCGATTACTATAGTTTTGAAAAGTGATAATGGCGCGTATTCGAATTCTCTTCAAGAGAATTTTTGTAAATTTTTATTTAATTGAATTCCTTAGCAATAATTTTCAAAATAAAATATTATTTGGAAATATTGAAAATATATATCGATGAAAATGAATCAAATTCTATTAACGAAGCATTTTACTATCAATTTTCAGGAGTATTTTTTTATTTTTCGCAAAAAATGATTAGGTTCTTCTTTCAGCTATAACTTTTAAGATAATGTTCTAAACGAAAAAAAAAAAAACAATGCTCTTCTTTATTTGATCAAATCCTACGAGAACATTTTTTTTTTTAATTTTTCAAATTTAACATATTTATAATCATTTTTTTAATATCCGACAAATTTAAATTTTCATCTACAAGCATGCAAACACTATAAATAATTGAAAAAACATTTAGCTCTTGTTTATTTTTTTATAAATTACAAGAGTATTTTTTTTTTAATTAAGCTTTCAACCGATCTTGATGAAACTTGGTACACATATTATTTGGGTAAATACTGAGGTCGAGTTCAAAGATGAGCAGAATCGTTCAATTAGTTTAGAAATAGCGGCCATTTGAAATTTTGTAAATTTCAAGTTTTGTAACTTTTGACTGACAAAAAAGAGCTCATTTCTGGAAACTTGATGGTGAAGCTGATTATATTACTTTCAATTTGATCTATAGCACTTATACTTTATGAAAATTTTTATGAATTTTATAGGCCATTCAAAAATTTTTAAATAATGAAAACTTTTTTTCAAATGTGGTTTTTTTAGAATGACTTTTAAACAGCTTTACCAACCGATTACAAATACTAATCAGCTCTCAACATAAAAACAACTATGTCGATCGCCTCCGGGCCGGTCAAAATCGCTTGATTCGTTTGTGAGATATCGTTGACGATAAATTTATTTAAAAACTACACATTAATCTAACTGTTTTTGTAATTAACATACAAAAAGTATATATAAAAAAAAAACTTACCTCAAAAGTTAATTTTAAAAAAAATGCTCTTATAATTTATAAAAAAATAAACAAGAGCTAAATGTTTTTTCAATTATTTATAGTGTTTGCATGCTTGTAGATGAAAATTTAAATTTGTCGGATATTAAAAAAATGATTATAAATATGTTAAAGTTGGAAAATTAAAAAAAAAATACACTCGTAGGATTTGATCAAATAAAGAAGAGCATTGTTTTTTTTTTTTCGTTTAGAACATTATCTTAAAAGTTATAGCTGAAAGAAGAACCTAATCATTTTTTGCGAAAAATTAAAAAATACTCCTAAAAATTGATAGTAAAATGCTTCGTTAATAGAATTTGATTCATTTTCATCGATATATATTTTCACTATTTCCAAATGAAATTTTATTTTGAAAATTATTACTAAGGAATTCAATTAAATAAAAATTTACAAAAATTCTCTTGAAGAGAATTCGAATACGCGCCATTATCACTTTCAAAACTACAGTAATCGATATTTTCACAAAGTTATTGATTGTTAAAACTTTCAATTGTCGGATGTCGGCTGAATTTACACTCATCATTTTTTAGTTGAAACAGCGTTTTTTTCTTTATGAAAAAAAGAATAAAACCGATATTTTAACAAAGATACATCATTTAGAAAACTGGCCCTCAGATTTTTAAGTTTCGTTCAACAAGAAATGTCCTGAAACCACTGAAGTAAATTTGTGATTTCTGAAAATTTGACTAGAATGTTCGTTTGTAGTATAACATACTTTTTTTTAAGTAAAAAAATTTTTATTAAAACTAGTTAAAAGAAAAAAAAATCGACTTGAATGTTTTTAATTTGAGATTAAATGAACTTAACTTACAAGTTTAGTTTGTAAAATTTTAATATTTCACTAAAATTAGCGGTCTAATAACAGGTAGCGTCACCTGCTGAATACATCTAGTTGCATCACGTAAATACAACACTCGATAGGATATTACGGAATTGAGACAATGCTAAAAAAAAAAAAAAAAAATCTCAACGCAGTCACCCGCATGTATACAAACTATACACTCACTCATACCTCATACCTAACCTTACATAGGACTTCTGACATTATATATTATGTGTCTTTTTTATTTTAGTAGTATACTTAATGTCTGTCTTTTGTACATTATTTACACACATTGTAACAAATGACATTTAAAATCATCAGTCTAACAATTCTATAACGTAAACATTTATCAACTTATAAAATAATAAACAAAGAGTTGAGTATTTTAAAAAATACTGAGCGTTATAAAAAATAAAATCGAGAAAAAAAAAAAATTGCGTGTTATCTTTTATTCAACTCAAGTGAAAATATTCATGTCATAATAATATTAACAACAAAGATAAATTTGAACATTTTTTTAATCGATAGTGCAATTTTTTTTTTAATTTATCAATTTGTTTTTTTTTTTCCATGTTTTTGTGTGTTATGGCGTGTTGCTAAAAGGAAAGTTTGAAAGAAATTCTAGTATTTTTAATAACGCCTTTAAATAACTAACAATGGATTTGGACAAAGATTTTGATCAACATTTATTACAACAATTTAGTTGTATGGGTACAACTGATAAAGATGATTTGGTTAAACAACTTCAAAAGTTGTTAGCAGGTAGTCAATTAAACGAAGCAACTGCTACTTTTTTTCTGGATATGAATAATTGGTAAATATTCTTGGTAATTTGTTATGTTTTTTCTTAAATTATCTTTACGCTTGTTAATTATTCTATTGGTATGAATATAATTTAAAATAAATTTCATAGTTATTTGATGTTATGAAAATACATTTAAATAATAAACAAAATATTAATATATACCGTTCTAAATATGTTTTAGGAATTTACAAGCGGCAATTTGCAGTTATTTTGATTTTGAGTCACCTTTTAAACTTCCTAGTATGACTTTAGTATGTGACTGTACAATCGGTGAAGGTGAGTCAGTATCGCCTAATACTAAATTCCAAAAGTCATGGAGAGTGCAAAATGCTGGCAACGAATCATGGCCAGAAGGAATTTCTTTTCAATATACTGGAGGTATTGTTATGGGGGATTGTACACGAATTGAAGTACCACCACTAGGTCCAAAGGAAATTACCGAACTTACAGTTACTTTAACCAGTCCAAATGAATTAGGGGTTTTTCAAAGTAAATGGAGAATGATGACAGTTACTGGATCTTATTTTGGAGGTTATTTAATAATCATTAAATAGTTGTGCTCATGGGTGTATTTGTTACTAACTATATATAATTTTTGCAGATATCATTTGGGTAATTATTTCTGTTAGTGAATCTGGAACTCTGGCAGTTACACAACAACTTCATCAATTATCAACTTCGCAATCTAATGATGTTCAAATGTCTTAGCCTTTAGTATTAATTTGAGATCAACTATTTTATAAAATACATTAAGAAAAAAAATACATAAGAGATGTAAATGAAAAAAATATTATTTTTTTCATTTATTGTTTATTTCTTTCCAGTTTTTGAAAATTAAAAAAAAATAACTGCTCTTAATAACAACTAACAACTTCAAGATAAACAAAAACTGATATTCATCTATTGAAGTTAAATTGGAATATATTTTACTATTTACACTTTTTTTTTTAATAATCCAATAGCTCAAGTTTAATTAACTTTATTAATGTATAAAGTTTATCGTTAAGCTAAATTATTTTTTGACAAATATTTAAAAGTACAGTTTTGACGCTTTAATTGGCTAGATTTAGATCAGAATTTTTGTTTTTTATGAATTAAAAGATTTTAATGTAAAGATTACGAAAAAGAATATAATGTATTATTTTATTAGATTAATTTTTTTCTATCGCATCATGAAACAAGTTATAAGTAAGAAAATTATTTTATTTGTATATAAAAGATGATCATTTATAATCAAATGCATTTTTTTTTATCAACGATAATTTAAAGTGATGAAAATGAATTTTTCAAACAGCCATTTTCATTGCTATTTTTGGATGTGGATTATAAGCGATTAACTCGAAATCAGATGCACTGAAATCATCAATTTCTTTAACATCTCTTGTAATTTTCAATGTTGGAAATGGTTTTGGCTTACGTTGATATTGAATTTTTAAAGCATCAATGTGGTTTGTATACACGTGACAATCGCCCATAGTATGAACAAATTCCCCAGGCTGCAAAAAGGTTATTAAAATATAAAACTAATTCATATCTCAAAATATAGAAAAATTTCGCAAGTAATTGAGATTAATTTTACCTTCAAATTAGTTATGTGTGCTATCATGTACGTCAAAAGCGAGTAAGATGCAATATTAAACGGAACTCCAAGACCCATGTCAGCACTGCGTTGATAAAGATGACAAGAAAGTTCACCATTACTAACATAGAATTGGACAAGACAGTGACAAGGTGGTAATGCCATGTTTGGTATATCAACAGGATTCCATGCGGACATGATCATTCGTCGATTATTTGGGTTAGTACGAAGGGTATCAATCACATTTTGAAGTTGATCTACACCTGAAAAAAATTTATGTTAATTATCGATTCAGAATAATGATAGATCTACATCATGAAAATAATGTGATTAATTATAGGTTTTTATACAACAAAGTCATTCTATATAAAATTGTATTAGCTCTTAATAGATATTTGATTATTGCAATTTCATAATAGTATAAAACTACGTAATATTATTAACTAATGGCTATTATTAAGTAAAATACTAGGTATTCATTCTTAGCACGATTACTTGTAAGTAAAATTATTGTGTCAAAATTAAAAGTAAAATAGGAAAAATTTCGGATAATTTCATGTTAAGAGATTCAAAGTGAATCATAACAAGCAAGTTTAATCAAGTAACTGAAAGTTATATTTTTCTGCAAAAAAAAAAAAAAGTATAAAATGGTTACCTTGCCCGGTATAGTCTGCGTGCATATTAATATACTGAGCTCCAAAATGTCTCCATTGAAATCCATAAATTGGACCTAAATCACCTTCTTCCCTATTCTGAAATCCAAGACTATCTAAAAATTCTCTTGAGCTGTTAGCATCCCAAATTCGAACACCCTTTACAGACAATTTATGAGCATTCGTTGATCCACTGATGAACCACAAAAGTTCTTCAACTACACCTTTCCAGAATACCGATTTTGTAGTTAGTAATGGAAATACACCTTTTGCAGTAGTCATTTAAAAAAAGAATAAAATTACGACAAAGTTTGGTTAAAATTATAAATTGATTAAATTGATAAATTTACCATTTTTCAAAGAAAATCGCATTTGTGTCCCAAATATTGAATACGTGCCGACACCGGTGCGATCGTCTTTCTTTGATCCTTGGTTTATTATTCGCTTAACCAAATTCAGGTACTGATATTCTTCATGGTCATCATTTGAAGTTATTTCATCCATTGGTGACAGTTAAAATTATGATACAATACGTTTTCAGATATGAAAATAATTACTAACAGCTTGATATAACCTAGATTGTTAATGACTATATTATAATTTAATTAATTTTTTAATCCCCTATTTTACGTTTCTATAATATTTAATGTTCTTTCACCGATAAATTTCACAAATCGTATACATACAATCTAAAAAAAAATAGGTAAGTGAAATTTAAAACTTTTGTTTATTTGCTACATGTGAGGCTACTCTCACGTTTTTCTACTTTTAAATTATTGTCCCATAGAGGGCCATGCATTAAGGGTATAGTCTAGTTCGTAGGCTAAAAAAATAAGCGATTTTTGGGAATTTTTCGTGAGCTTGCTACAAAAGATATGTTTATGAAAGTTATTAAGCATGATAATTGAAGTCTTAAATTCAAAAAATAAAAATTTTTTTTTTAATTTTTTTCACAAAAAATTCATACTCAAACGGAACACCATAATTTACAGGGAGGTTGGTTCCTACACGATTTCTCGGCAACGACATATGTGAAGCAAACGAACCGAAATGTTTTATATTCGTTATGACAATGTCTGTAAAATAGACCATTGGTTTTAATTTTGAACAATTGTAGTTAATTGTGAGTAACAAATACCTGAAAAAATTAGAAAAGATGTTTTTTTTTACAGTTATTTGTAAAAAAAAATTTGGAAAACGGTTGACCCTAACGGCCATCCCTGCAACGTCCCGCTCATTCCATATCTAAACGCTTAAAATTTAACATATTTCTCGCTCAAAAAAACTAGCTGTTCTATACTTTTGAACTCTTCTAGTTCAAAAGTTTGATGACAGTTTGATAAAACACTATTTTTTGTTATTTTTAAACAACTATAACTCAAAAATTTTAAATTTTCAGCGGAAATACCCAAACTAAACTCCTGTTAAAAAATTCTATGAAAATCAAATAAATCGTCTCACCCCAAAATATGTTAGGAAATGCCCAAACATATCCCCTGTTAAAACTTTAAAACCTGAACCACTTTTTTTTTTTTTTTTAATCAAAATTTATATTTCTCTTTGATAGCAAAAAAATCTGATTTTTTTTTAATTTTCATTGTTTATTAAATAAACAATTTGTTATAAACAATTAAATTTTTTCGGTATATTTTTTTTCTTACTATGCACTATAAAACACAAACAACTAACTACTTTTTCTTCATAAAAAAAATTTATTTATATTTTTTATTGAATTTTAAAAATTATTGCCTTTTATACTCCATTAGTCTCATTTGATTTTTCATGTTTAAACTAATTATATCTTGTTAACTAATTGCAATACAATAAAAAAAGTTAAGACTTAATTGTTCTTTATTAATCGAGGAATAAATTAAGCCCAAAATTCATGATCTTAACTAATTATTTAATTAATTTATACCTTTTGTTAAAAAAAAAGTTTTTGAGATATAAGCAAAAAACTAAACTCCCTTTTTTTTCAGTTAATTGTTTATAACTTTTGTAATTTTTGCGAGCGCATCTTCAAATTTTTCAAAAACTTTCTAGATGTGATAACGAATCGAATGACACCTCAATCATATTTTTCGGAGCCTTCGAAAAAATTTTGACCTAAAAGGCACTTGTTGACTAGACTATTGCTGGATGTTCAGAATTAAGAGAGTAGAAAAATTTATAAATTTTTAATAATTTTGATAGCTCACCGAAAATTCTTTTCTGTGTAAATATACTAAGTTTCAAGTACATTTTTTCTATTTCTCTTGATAGTATTTTTATAACAGTTACACAAACTTTAAAAAATTTCTAAGAATTTTGAAAATTTATATACTATAATTTATATATATCTATAATTTTTTTCTTTTAGTACAATGAAATGAAGAGATATTTATAATCAATAGAAATAATTTTACTAGTAATAGAGTTTTGAAATTTTTACTTTAAATTTTATACAAAGCTGATTTTTTTAACGTTATTAGGTAACTATAACTGAGACGTAAATTTTGTTTAAAATTTATTAAAAATTATCAGATTTCTTTCTCAGTGAACATTAAAAGAAATCATTTTATTAGCGTTACAAAATTCAGAAAACATTATATATATATATATATATATATATATATATATATATATATATATATATATATATATATATATATATCCAAAAGATTATTTAAATAAAAACATTATTTAATCAAATTGAAAGTGTTTTGCATTTTTATCAACCAATTCACATTTTTTCTCAGTGTGATTGTTACTATTTAATCATTCTACATTTAATGATAGTTTATGAATTGTAAAATTTTCTTCCCTTACGCCGTAATAGATATTATTAAAATGAAATAAAGTAATATAGCTACTGTTTGTTAGAAACAAAATCATATAAGCTTTAAAACAAGCATCAATTGATGAATCCAATTAATTTAGAAAATCATAAAAATAATACTATCGAGCATAATTCTTATAAATATGATAATAATTATATAATAAAGTTTCAAAAGATTAAAACTAGAAAAAAATTAATAAATCTTGTTAAGCTGTTTACAAATAAAAATAATTTCATGGAATAGAAGTACAAAATAGTACAATAAGTGATACATTATTGAGCCAAAGTTCCCATTGGATCCCAAGCTGGTAAAACGATTGGCTTTTGTTGGAATACTGCCAAAACTTCAGCAGGTACGAATTTTTTATCTACAACTATTTCGAAAACAAATTCCATAAACCAGTCAGCAGTCATTGCAATGAAACCTT
This sequence comes from Cotesia chilonis, assembly GCA_018835575.1. Classification (NCBI taxonomy): domain Eukaryota; kingdom Metazoa; phylum Arthropoda; class Insecta; order Hymenoptera; family Braconidae; genus Cotesia; species Cotesia chilonis. The sequence goes on from RJVT01000260.1 coordinate 26,283, forward strand.
TTTCACCACGATCTTCTCCCCAGGAATTTTCTACTCGTAATTTTGTCACTTTTTCATCAGGCTGAAAAGTAAAAAATCATAAATTTTTCGAGATATCCACTTATTTACTATTAATTTTTATCTACTTAGAAAATATATAAAAATTACAAAGATATGTTAATCATTGACAATTTCTGATTTTTTCTGATATGATCATGAATTTATCTTAATCTCAAGTTTTTATAATAGAAAAAAAAAATTAGTAAATCATTACTTTTAAAATTATAATTGAAAATGATCAAATACTAATAAGTGATAATGTTGAACTTTCATTAAGTATTAAAACACTAAGTATTAAAATAATGAAAAGAAAAAAGAAAGCTTACATCAAATGAAACACCAGTAAAGACCATAGCATGTGTCATAGATGATTCTCCATATATAAGTCTATCCGCTTTAGATAGTCCCATTTGAGTATCGATTCCGAACAAGGAATTGATGTCGTGTGCATCAATACTATGAAATCCTTGTTTAGAAGCAAATCGTTTGATCACTTCACAGCCGAACCAAACTGCTTCATTTTGCTTGATACTTTTTCCAACCAGTGACAATAATAAATCGACTGGTTGATTATTATATACTGTATCACGACCACCCTTGACATTTCCCAAACAATCTACCGTGTAAAGATGACCAAAAGGATGGTTTGGTCTCGGATCTGTTACCAAACATACTTTGTCATCAATATTGTAAAATGGTTTTACATACTTTTTATAAAAATCTAAGCCAGTTATCGGCCCAACTGAATGATAAGCTTTAGATTTATCATAATATTCCCAGGTTATTTCTTGTGCAGGTATTCCCAAACAAATACCAACAATACGATAAATTATGTTCATTTGTTCGTAAATTTTATTTTCAATTAGATCATCAGATGCTCCATCAGTAATAATAATTCTTAATTCCTTAGCAAATTCTCTTAATTTACTTGTCAAAAGAAAATTCATGCGCGATGTTGATTCACTAGTCCATGATTCAGGGAAACATGATTTTGGTACTAAACCATATTTATTAATCAAATTACATATCATATCCCACTGACCACCATCACAAGTAGGATCATGGAGTAAAAATGATACTAAACGATCCTCAACTTTTTCACCTTGTTTCGTAGTCTTCACTATGTTATGCAAAAATAATTTGATCGTTCAATCTGTAAGAAAAAAATTTGTTTCACATATAAAATAAAGTAAAGTAAATATTCTTAACTCTGTTAGTCTATAAAATATTTATATCTCATATTCCAGATTTGAAATCAAAGACATTTGTATAAATACGGCAAAATATAGGTACACTAACCACCTATGGTTCTCATACATAGTGGTCATCGTACAGAAAACGATGGGGAGTTTGATAAAGAAGAAATCAGTTGAGAGAAAGTATTTTTATATATGTTTCGAGAATCTCAAAAATCAACTTTTGTTTCTACAACAAGGTTAAGAAAGATAGCCACTGTGATGGATAAAAAAAAAATTTGAAGTTTATGTCTTCGAAAAAATGTCTAAAACTTTAAGTCAGAATTCTATTTCATTGAAATCATATATGATTTAATATAGCTTTATATATAGTTATACATAATTATATGTAACTCGATAGACAAATATATATATATATATATATATATATATATATATATATATATATATATATATATATATATATTAGGGTGCTTTTTTTTTGCGACTATTTTTTTTTTCGCTCCCATCCCGAAATTTTGTTGGAAATACACCCAAAAAAATTCCCTGAAAGTTTGAGCCCTTAATATTAATATTAAGTACTCCTACACAGCGTGTGAAGATTTCCCATTTGAAATATACGAGAACTTTCATTTTTTTTTTTTTTTAATTTCTATAGCTCAGTGGCATTTCATAGCATCGCTTTGACCATGGACGGGTTTTTTTCAGAATTGAATGCTCTACAAAAGTGTCCATTGTCGCGAAGTCGTAACTCATACTGGTGGGGTAGTACGGACCGCCAAACCGAATTTTTCATAGAATTCTTGTTTTTTCACTCATTATCTCATAAACAACAAGACATACAGAAAAAATGTAAATGATAATTTTGTAGGAAATTCAATTCTCTACAAAAAAGGTCCTTACCACCAAATCACTAAGATCGATATTTTCTGAGATATTAGTCATTGAAGTTTACGTAGCATTGAATTTCCACAAAATGTTGAATCAAATCTTAAAAAATATTGATTTTTTTATTCGTATCATAATTATAATTAGTAATTACTTATTGATTAAGTTGCAAATTCAACGAAAAAAATTTTTAATTGTATTTTTCTGAAGTTTTTTTATTTTTAAATAAATTTCTCATTTAAATCACACCATAATATTTGAATTTATCATTTAATAATTCAATTTTAATGAAATTTAGCTAAAAATATATTGTGTATGATCATTACGAAGAATATGGGATGTTTCTTTGTTGCTGTGTATTGTGATACTGATTAATTGCGGTTTATTTTTATTGCTCTAAGTAGTACTACTGAGCTTTCACTTGACCTTGAATGCGTTCAACAAATTTCCCCTTTAATTGCAGCGCTTTCTTTGTTTTCGCGAGAGTAAGAACAAAGCTTAGTGTGCATTGATCAGTGTGACGCCATTGTATGTATACTTTGTTAAATTTGAGGTTAGATCGACTTTAACAATCATTAAAATCATATATTTGAAAGTAAAAAATAAATCAAACTTTATAGAGTACTTGTTTGAAATATATGGTTAAATATTATAGTAAAAGATTTTTTAATTATCTATTTTATATCAGAGCGTTTTTTTTTTTATTAAATTCTCATTTGTTCAGAAAAGATGGGATTGGCTGTTAAAAGAAAAAAAAAATTATTTTACTTACTTTATCCCAGAAGAACAAATAAGGTTGGCTGAATTCAAATTCTTCTAAATTATACTGCTTCACAAATGGAATCCTGATGACATTCAATGTTGCGAAAATCCAACATCTTCCTGAATTTTTTTGATTCGTCATTGGTTTTACTTCTGATACTTTGTGTTGAAACACATGATTAGTTTTTTCAATGTTTGATCTTGAAAGACAACATTCCAATGGGTCGCTTTTTGTACATACATTTTGCGCTAGTATATTTTTTTTATCTTCATAAAATTTTTGATGAAATTCATCCAATATTTTAGACGTTAGCATTCCCGCTATTAATGAAAAGAAAAAAAAATTAATATTAATGTACATTCATTATTATTATTTCTTAATAGTACGAAAAAATTTTATACGGACAATTTAAATTGTGGAAAAATTTCTTTGAATTAAATGTGAAAAAATTTTAATAAGAGCAAATAATAGTTCATAAAGTTTTTGATTTTCTTAAAACGCCCTAAAAAGTCTTATTAAGTCAGAAGAACTCATCATTCGACTTAGAAAATCAGATTTTTTGCAAGATTTGGGACTCTGCCAGAAGAATTATTCAGAGTTATTAAAATTTCTTGTAGGAATTTTAATTTAACGCTGAAATGGGTCTACGAAAGGGGGTATAAGAAAGGCTCTACGAAGCGAAATATTTTTACGACATTAAAACATTTTTTTCCAAGTACAATGAAGACGAAAGTTCGATAAAATTTTGTTAGTTAACAATCATTTAACTTGTTGAAAAATTAACGTTAAGTAAAATTTCCAACGGGAATAAATTATTTATAGTGTTCAGAAGACACCATCATTTTTTCAAATTAAAAATAAATATTAAATACCTTAAATCAATTAATTAATGTGTCGAACTCGCTTTTGACGCCGCGGACGCAACCTAAAAATGTCGCGCGGAGACCCATTTTCAGCGTTAAATTAAAATTATAAATAATGGAGAGAGAGTTCCGGGAGCTAAGAGTTTTTTTATTGGAAACTATAGCTGTTATCCGCCCGCTCTGCTGGGCGCTTTATAGAATTGTATTTTTAAGTCTAGACTTAAATTTAATTGGAGTTTTGTCTTGACTTGCTCAGATTCTAAATTCTATCGGATTGGCCTATACCTTTTATCCATGTGCTAATTCTAGCTAATATTCATTGTAATTTTCAATGTGCAATCACTATATCATTTGGATCCTATACGAGCTAGAGCTTGGAAATTTGAAGTTTTCATTCTTAACATCCACCCCCTCAGTCCATATTGGAAGTAGGTTTTCATACAATCCGATATTAAATCATTTCTACATCACATACTGAAGATTCTTACCAAATTTGGAGCTTATAGGAGCTACAGCTCGGAAATTGAAATTTTAATGTTAACACCACTCCCGCAACCCCCTGTGTCATGAGCTATCGTAAAATTTGTTTATAGGTAATTTTTGCATCACTTAAAGAAAATTCCTACCAAATTTGGAGTCTGTAGAAACTATTTGGAGTTTAGAAAATAGTTTGAAAATTTTTTCATTGTTAATATCTACCCCGCAACCCTCTGTGGGGTAAGATATCGTAAAATTCGTTTATAGATTATTTCCACATCTCTTACAGAAGGTTCCTACCAAGTTTGGAGTCGATAGGAGCTTTAGTTTAAAAAAGGGAATTTTTCATTGTTAACGCCCCCGCAACCCCCCTTGTGGGTGGAATTTCGTAAAATCCGTTCTTAGCTGACCTCTACTCGGCGAAAGGAACATTCCTGCCAAATTTCAAGTCTCTAGGTCTTATAGTTCTAGAGATATCGTGATGAGTGACTATATCTACAGAAAGTCTCCTTTATATATATAGATTTCCTCCTCTTTCAGAATCTTTTTTTTAAATTTCTTAAATATTAATATTTAATGAAATATTGGCACCAACCAAATGCCAGTTTTTTCATCTTTCATTGTTTATAATTTTTGCAATTTTTTATATGCTAATACACGCTTTTGGCACTTTCTTCGAGACGTCGATTCGATGAGCGATTCGATGCTCATCGAAGTGTTTTTGTGATGAAAATATTATTTTAAAAAAAATGTTTACAAAACATGCATTTATTCTTTTTATAGTTTAATTTTTAATTTTCTCCAATTCTGATAAGTAAATTTTTTGAACCGAAATATTTTCTTTTTTTAACTGTAAAACTAAATAAGTCTTATCAACTCTTAGGGCCAGTTTTTCAACCCAGGTTAAAATTTTAATCCAATGATAAAATATATCTATAGATTTTACATAAATAAATATACTGGCAATAATAATAATACTTTTATCCTGGATTGAAAAACTGGACCTTAATAACCTTTTGGGAATGTCCCAAATTGCAGGGGAAATTTGACTTTTGAAGAGATTTTCCAGAGAATTATTTTCACAAGAATTCCTACAAGAAGTTTTGATAACTCCAAATAACTCTCCTGGCAGAGTCCCAAATCTTGCAAAAAATTTGACTTTCTAAGTCGAATGAAGAGTTTTTCTGACTTAATAAGACTTTTTCAGACGTTTTAAGAGAATCAAAAATTTTAATAACTATTATTCGTACTTATTAAAATTTTTTCACCGTTTTTTCAGAGAAATATTTCCACAAGGGATTACTACATCAATACGTAATTAAAGTGTGTAAGTGTGGAAGCTATTTTTCCCTGATGTTTGTATTGAACAAATAGTTAAAAATACAAATATTTATTTCGATAAAGTACGACCAAATTATGAACAAGAATCTTTAGTTCGCCCAACGGATGTTCAAGAATTACAGGTTTTCTTTGGACTACTTTATGTGCTCGGTTTAGACAAAGCTTCCCATTTGAATCTGCGCGAATATTGGACCAATGATGGTAGTGCTCCAGATTGTTTTCGAATAGTCATGAACTTAAATCGTTTTCGTGCTTTCATGACATCCATAAGATTCGATGATCAGAGCGATCGAAACGAGCGAAAAAAATTTGACAACCTCGCATCAATTCGTGAATTCTCTTCTGGATTTATTCAAAGATGTCGAGAAAATTATTCAGTTGGACCTTACGTGACCATCGATGAAATGCTAGAAGCGTTCAGAAGACGTTGCAAATTTCGTCAGTACATACCAAACAAACTAACGAAATATGGATTTAAAATTTATATTCTGGTTGATTCCCAAACCTTTTACACACTAAACATGGAGATTTATTGTGGTAAACAACCGCCGGGGCCTTATGAACAATTAAATTTCGGATTTGATCTGGTTAAAAGACTTTTTCACCAATTTTTAACACTGGAAGATACGTCACTTGCGATAATTTTTTCATTTCCATACCTCTTGCTGAGGATTTGCTGAAAAATCACCGAACTACCCTAGTAGGAACTAACTAAAAAAATAAAAAAGAGCTACCCCCGGAAATAATCAGTATCAAAGATCAAAATTTATGTATTAGTAAATTTATTTTCAACGGTCAGTGCACTGTCGTTTCGTACGTATCCAAAAAAAAAAAAAAATGTTTTACTCTTGTCTACGCTTCATTCATCAGATAACATTGACAAAGACTCAGGGTTGAAGCTAAAACCCAAAATCTTAACTTTTTACAACAAAACAAAAGGAGGTGTTGATGTTCTTAACGAATTAATATCCAATTATTCAGTGGCTCGTGAAACAAAAATATGGCCAATGATAATGTTAAATTCATTGGTAAATATTGCTGGTATCAATTCCCAAATTATTGTTCAAAAAATATGAACACTAAATTGACTCGACGTATGTACTTGAGAGAATTGAGTGAACAATTGATTCAGTTATATTTATTGATTCAGAGTAAAATCCCAACTTTATCGTTGGATTAAAAGAACATTATTCTAAAAGTGGGTAAAATACCATTGGAGGTAGTAGAAACGAGTAATTCCGGTACAAACTAATGAGTGCCACGCCAAAGAAGCTAAGATTTGAACTCATAGTTCCGATGCCCTGTTTATTCCAACCTTGGTCAGATAGGTAGATGACCATAGTGGCCGTTTACGCGCAGGTGTGTATGTGTGTGAACGAATTTAAACCTCACAGAAACAAAAATTTCTTGACTGAAGAACAAAGTTCTTGGCTCAAGAAAGTTTTCGGGTACCTGAAGGAAGACCGAAGTTATATTGACCGAAGAAAAATTTTCTTGAAATTCTATTCTTGGTGGAAGTAATTTTTTCTTAATTCAAATTATCATTAATACTTGATACAATAAATTTTCATATTTGATCAAGATTTTTAAATACTTTAGGAAAGCAGCGCCAACTACTTCAGCTGAGACAAAAATTTCTCACCTTGAGAAAATTTTTTTCTTGAATATATGATACACATTTTATATTTTAGCGTGTAATTGTACATATTGAATATAAAAAAGGTGTGTGTGTACTTATGTACACGCGTTAGAAGTTATACTTCTTTGGCGTCTGAAGAAAAATTTTAAAAAACAAAACTGCAGTAAATATCGAAGAAAAATGTTAAAATCAATCAACAAGATTTTATTAAAGTAAAAATAGCTATACAGTAAAAGTATGTAATCATAAATTATTATGTGAACGGCCTAAATGTATGTTTTAAATATTTCAAATTAACTAAGCTATATCCATAGGTTCTTCTGGTAACAATTGAATGGGTATGTGAGTGACAAGAGGTTGTGGTAACTAAAACAGAATATACTGCACTAAGTACTGTATATTCAGTTTCCTTACTTTAAGTTAAGAAGTTAGTCATTTAAAGAAATATATATTATTAATTCTATTCTGTAGCCAACTTCATCATGTCGTTTTTTTGGGACATCGTGCGCGCGCAGGTCATGAATTCAGTCTCATCCAAACGCGCCAAAAGAAGTATAACTTCAAAATAAT
>RJVT01000260.1:34327-61499 GCA_018835575.1 Cotesia chilonis
GTTGCCAATTTTTTTTTAAATTTATTTCGATTTTTTATTCATATGATACTTTATAATAGTAGTATATGCTCTTTACTACACGTATGTATAGATGACTATTAATTATCTCGATGATTTCTATTTAAAATTATTAAAAATAATCAGCACAAACTATAGCGTCCCAGATTTTTAGATTTTAACTTTTTTCTTATGTAAAAAGCGGATGGCCAGAGAATAAATAATATAAGGATGCATGCTAATCTTATGATAGATGGGATACTACAGTGAAAAACAGATTTCATAGCTTTTGTTTATAATCGCCAGGGTGCGTCAGAATAACTTTTACATGAACTGTAGATAAGAGGATTTTTATTTTATTTACATTTACAACATCTAAATAATTTGTTGTTATCATGTAGAAGACGTTTACCACAAATACAGTTTCGTAAGGTAATCCTCCAGTAGCAATTAATGACATTTTGTGTAGTTTTTGACGGAAGGAAGTAGTTTGCTCTGCCGAAGTACAACCAGTGAATACATCTTTCGCTATTGAGATTGTCTTTTCTTGTGCAAGATTTAAAATTTTACTATTATATCTTGTTACAGCTTCATTTGTATTAAATAATCGGATCCCATGTGGACATTTAGTTTCAGCTTCTTGAATAGTTACAAAACGTGATTCTAATAAGTTCAACTTGAAATCGCCAAGTTGTTCACCATTTCCAATTTTAGTCAAGATTGTAGAGAACTGTTGATTTGCTTGTCTCATTACTTGCTCGAGTTCATAAAATTTCAATCCACGCCACAATACAGGTCCAACAATTCTTTGTTTTTGTTGTTTGTAGATTGGAGTAGCTCTAACCGGTGGTAACTGACGTAAATCTCCAATGAGAATGACATCTATCCCTCCAAAGTTAATATTAAAATTACCTGTAATCTGTATTAAACGTGAGTCAATTTGAGTAAGTAATTCAGCTCCGATCATATTAATTTCGTCAACAATTAATACTTTAACGTATTTAAATAATGCTCTGTATTGATGAGCTACCTCAGTACTTAGGGGAAGTAACCTAGACAAAGATATTTTTAAAGCAGTATGCACAGTAGTCCCGTCTATTGCAACAGCGGCTTTACCTGTTGAAGCACAGGCAATATAAGAGTTGCAATACCCATCGTTATCAGTGAAGCGGTTATAAATCTCCATGAGAAGTTTTATAACAAAAGTTTTACCACATCCTGCTGGGCCTGTGAAAAATATTTGGAATGGATCACTATTTGAGCATAATACACTTCTCACAAAAATTAAGGGAGCAGAAAAAAAATCCAAATTTTTGGGGGATTTTCAACAGGCTGTAACTTATACAAAAATGGTCGTACAGCAAAAAAAAAAGCAAATTGTAGCTCTAAGTGTTTAGTTTTTGGATCTGAGTTTGAAAATTTTTTTTTGAAAATATTTTTCGAGTAATCATAAGAAAACCACCGAAAAAAAAATTTTCGAAATTTTTTTGGTTTTTTTTTTTAATCTACGGACGTGGAAAAAATTTTTTCGACTCAACCTACATATGGACCGAATAGCTTGTTTATTCAGATTTAATTTCGTTTTTTTAAAATCTCGATACGAGCATTTCTGGCTGAGATATCGATGTTTGAATGGAAAAAGATCATTTTGTCTTTGATTACCAATATCTCAGCAACCAATGATCGCACAGAAATTTTGAGGTTGGTTTTAAAAACTTAAATAAATTCTCTACAAGGATTGGCAATTGAATTTTGAAAAAAAAATTTTTTTTCAATCATTACATGAATTTGAAAAAGCATCCAAAAAAGGGCTTTTTGTCGTTTTTTGGAAAATCAAGCGCCCAATCAAAAATATTGCGGAAACCACTGACGTTAAGTGTGCCTCTTACTGTTTAATATACCCACAAAAACCCTACAAAGTTTCAATTCAATCCAGCCAACCGTTTTTTTTTTCCCACTTAATCGAATTTTTGAAAAAATTAAAGGAGCAAGAATTTCGCTCTGAAAATGTCATAATTTTTATCAAAAATGAAAAAAATTTTTTTTTTTTCATTTTTCTCTCAATTCTGTATTAGTGACTTGAAAAATTTAAGAAAAAAAAAAAAATCGAAAATTTTTGAGAAAAAAAAATAAAAAAAATTTTTTTTAATTTTTTTCAATTGGCTAAAAACTTCAAAAAATTAAAAAAAAATTACCGCCGGCATTAGCGTTACCCAAAGCGTACCACGTGGAGGTTGCACGGCGGATTTACGCTTTTGTGCTTGCGCACGTGTATGTGTGTGGTTTTATCAGAGATTGAGACCCTGTGGTTCGTCACTTCCACAGTATTTTGTGACTCCAAACTCACTCTCCGAAGATGTGTGTGTGTGTGTGTGTGTGTGTGTGTGTGTGTGTGTGTGTGTGTGTGTGTGTGTGTGTGTGTGTGTGTGTGTGTGTGTGTGTGTGTGTGTGTGTGTGTGTGTGTGTGCATGCGTGCGTGTGTGCGCGTGTGTGTGCGTGTGTGTGTTGTACTAATACCACGTATTGCCACCTCTGCTCCTGATAACAGCCCGCAATCTTTCAGGCATATTCGAAATGCAGTTTCGAATCATTGACTGCGGAATCCGTCGCCAAGTTTCGATTAGCGCCCGCTCTAATGCTGCTAACGTTCGTAAATTGGGATAATTCTGGCGCAATCGGCGCTTCAGGATATCCCAGACGTACTTGATAGGGTTAAGATCAGGGCTTACCGCTGGATGCCTTAACAACGTTATGTCGTGTCTTTGGAAAAACCGACGGGTGACGTTTGCTGTGTGTTATGTCCAAGGGCGTTTTTAGAGCGGTAGCGTAAACGGTGGAGGTTTGGACTAACGAATTAAAGAATACGCAACGGAGGTTTTAATTCCGTTGTTTTAATTATTTATGTGGGACGTTTTCGAGACATGAATTTACCACGCCTTCGTTTGAGACTGACGGATTTTTATGAGAGTAGATGTACTTACTCTTTGCAGGATTTTTAGTTATTACCGGATCCGTGATTCCGGGGCTGTTGTTAGCGCCTTTTCCTGGATTGGGCCCTCAGATTGGTCCTTGCAGCGGATGGATTAGGATGGAATTGGGCTGCTTATTTTTACGGGCTTCTTATTTTACGAAATGAATTGATTCGAACGAATTTCACTTCTTTTTGATATTTATTTTTATAGATACTAAAACTTTTACACTTTCACAAATATGAATTTTAACGCAATTTAATTAAATGAATTTTATTTATTTGATTGAGCTAACGTCCTCCAGTCCCCCGTAGGGTAAAGTGCGCAAAACTAGCTTTTAAGAAATTTTGAATAACTTACTGACCGGATTCTCGCCTAAGTGCAGAGCAAATTAGAACTTTGAGAATACGACTCTCTAAGATACTTAAAATTAATACGTGGCCTGCCGGTTAAACCGCGTCCAAACTTCCTTTAAGTGCAGTGCAAATTAAAGCAAAGGACTCTACAAGGCACGGGCCCGTCAGTTAAACGCGGAAGTCAAATTAACTGAGCAAAGACAAGGCGTTGGCTGTTGATCGCCTTTTTAAATACTCGCGGTGCTGAGATTGCAGAAGTCCCCGCTAGTCAACCAGCAGTCGCGTAGCTTATATTTTATTGTGGCTTTCGCGCATGGAGAAGTCTTCCATCTGCGCGGGTGATTTAAATTTAAAGAAAAATTTTGGGGTGGACATAACATTCCCCCGGAAAAGCGAGAAGCTAGTATAGTTTTTCGGTTTTCCTATGGCCACCTTTCCCATAAGCGAGAGCCACTTACAATTTTCGTTTATAATATTCTTAACTTAATGAGAGAGTAGTGATGAGAGTCATCTGGCGCGAATATTTTAATTTTAAATTATATTTTAATTTCGCATTGTATTGCATTGTGTATATTTCGCTGACGAATGATCTTTCTTATCTCTCTTCGTTAGCTTCTCGAGTTCGCGAAGTCGGGTTGAGCGTTAGTATTTTCTCGAGAGTGATAGAGTGTGTGTATTCTACTGGCAAGAAATGTATTCTACTGGGAAGAATTTTGACGGCTACGGTACTTGGTACCAGATGGCCGTAATGGTCTATGGGGAGAGGGTAAGTAAAAAAAAAAGGAAATTATATATATAAAAAAAAATATATTTGTGTTTTTTTTTTTTTTTTTTTTGAAATTTTGTAAAATAAAAAAGTTTTGTTTTCTTTAGGATTTAAGGAGGGCGGTTCAACTCTTGGCGGAATTGGCGCGCCCCATCTATCCTCACAAAGCCTTATTTTTGGCTTCGTGCTTGGTGGCGTTGTTCGTGTCTTTGCCTCCCGAGGTCGTCGAGGCGGCGACTTTCTTCGGGTTCCAGGAACTGGAGATAGTTGCTGGGGTCCGAAGTTTAGAAGAGGTCCTCGCCCCTAATCACGAAGATATCGACCAATTAGGGTCGCCCTGATTGAGGCGATCTTTAATGGTTTGGTCGCCAAGGCATAAGGTATGTTATTATAAAATGGTTTGTAGTTATTTTGTATCTTATCTTTCATTCGTTCTTCTTTCTTTTTGTTGCAGGCTAGGCGTATCGGGTGTCGTCGTTTCCGTCGAGAGCTGGACGCATCCTTCATAAATAAATTTAATAATAAAAAAAAAAAATATTTTTATTTACTTTTTTTTTATAAAAAAAATTTTTTTTGAGAAAGAGAAAAAAAATATAAAAAAATTTTTTTTTCAATTTGGTTTTTCTTTTATTTTATGTTTTTGTATACCTTCTTCCTTCCGAAAAATTTTAATCCCAATAAGGTAAGTAGGATAAAATTGAGTAGAATAAGTAAATAAAAAAAATAAAATAAATAGAGTAACTAGAATAAATAAAAAGGAATTATATATAGATAGAAGAAAAGAACTGAAAACGAAAATTATGTATATAAAAATATATATATATATATTATGTACGTGTGTGATATTCTTTATGCGTTATAATCATGCGGTAACACAACAGTGGGCGTGGTTTACCGAGAGGCGATCGCGATCGAGCGGGCGTCGGTAAGCTGCTTCCCTTGACCTAGTAGCCCGTTATGATTAACGCTAGATGACTCTCCTTGTTCTCTTAATTACCTATGCTTATTTTACTTGTAGTTATTAAATACTAAGTGTTTAAAATAATCGTATTGAATTATAGAAGGATTTTAGGACTCGAAAAAAAAAAATTTGTATGAGTGACGTTAGCTCTGAAATATGAAAAAAAAATTTTGTATATGGAAATTGTTGGGTATATATATTTAATAATTTGACATAATAGTAATATTAATAGATAATAGTATGATTATATATAATAATTGGTTAAATATATGATATAAATTTAAATTGTGTATAATTGGATTCTTTATATAAGTTTTATATAGATGAAATATAGAATGTAATTAACTAGTTAAATTATTTGATAATATATATATAAAAAAAATTGTATGATATAGATAGTAAAATGGAGGAATGATTTTGGTGGAATTTATAGAAATAAAAAAAATTTTGAAAGAAAAGTTTTCTTATTGAGATTTTGCGCTGTTTCCACTCGTCCCCCCAAGGCCGGGGATAATATTATTTCCGGTCTTGTGAGTCGTAACGCAGCAAAAATTTTTTATAATACGGATAAATTTACTGATTTTCATTATCCTATCGACTATTTATTAAGGTAGGGGTTTTATTCAAGTATTTTAGATTAGATTATTTGTTCAAACTGTTGACTCGTTTTTGGCATAAAGAGTTTTTCTATTATTTTTGTAAAATGAAATTATACAGGAGAGAAAGGATTCTATTATAATTTTAAAGTTATTTCTAACTTTTTCCGCAAAGAAGTCATCAGTTTGTTTAACAATTCTTTAATCTATGGGCTTAAGTTCTATGTTCGATGATGTTGATGTCGATGTTTTTTTTTTTTTTTTTTTTTTTTTTAGATCGGTGATTTGTAGTCTCTCAGTCGGAACGTTTTCGGTTTCTTTGGTGTTTTGACGATCTCTGGAGCTTCTTTGGTTGTTATTTTAGCTTTCATGGAGACGTTCATCTCGTTGTCGACATCGGTTCCTGTTGGAAGTGGTTCGTTGGCTTCTGGCAGGCTTGATGATTTTTCTTCGAATGCTTTCAGTTCGATTACGACTGGTTTTTCGTCTTTTCTGCTGGTCTGGCGAGGTTTCAGTAGAAATCGGCGGACAGTTTTTTGTATGGCCATCCCCCAATTATAAGTGATATTATTCCAACAGTTGATACTGTTCCTATAGTTATCTTCCGACTAATTTCTTCTTTTTGATGATCCAGGGCAATTAGTGACATTTTCTCTTCGTTTTCTTCCAATCCTTGGCCCCAAGGTTCGAATTTGTCGACAATCGTAGTTGGATCTTGATTCTGTGCGAACAAATTTGGAGCTGCGTTGTTGGTTTTCAGGCTCGAGTTTAACGTTTCTAAGGATAGGTTAAAACTCGGGGCAATAAGGTCTATCTTTGTTGATTCTCTGGCAATCCCACGAATAGTGTATTCGTTACACGTCACTTGACATCCCTGCTGGATGTGTATCAAGCCAGTCCCATTAATTACCTGATTGTCGGCAGTTAGTTTTGGGCATCTTGATTGAATATTTTCCTGCTTGCATGTCGAATATGCCCAGGTGTTTTTCTCGTTCATCTTTATCCAAGTTAATTTGCACTTTGGAATTATTCTTATATTACAATTTCGTAAGTTTTTGGTTTTCGGATTCATTAATAATTCCATTTCGCATTCTACCTCGTTCGCCAACTTGGTTGTTTTGGGCGGGAGGTCCGGTGGGCATGCCATGTCTGGTCCGATGGGCTTGCAGCTGTTGATATAATCTTGTTCCGCGAGAAAATATTCATCAAACGATGGTTCTGACACGAGGTATTTCGATGTTGGTTGAATTGTTAATGTTGATATTTGGTCTCCAATTCTCTCGGGCTTGGGAAGTGATTTTAGCTCATATGCTAGCCATGGCGCCTGGTCGAATAGTGGAACTGTAATTATTATCAGGAAATGTCCATTTGTTTTTCCTGTCTCTACCGTGGACACCTTGGCTAGTGTGTTGATGTCCATGTGATTCAGAGGTTGAGGTGGGTTCAACGTCGGATGTTTTTTCATCATATCAGCAGTTGCTCGATGTAGTTGTCTAGCTGACACTGTTAAATAGGTGAGTTTACCCCATTTTGCCTCTTCTATGGTTTTTTCTGCGTTGTTGAGAGTCCTTAGGTGATTGGTCATTAGGTGAATATGCTCATCTGCAGCCATCGAGAATAATTGGCTTCTTTGAAGGTCGCTTAGTTGTTTGTTTACTGCTTGTTTGAGATAAGCTGATGTTCGGGCAATTTCCTTGATTCTCTCGGTTATATTTGCTTCGTGTTTTAGGATTTCGTTTATTTCACTCCTGATGATGTGAGTGTTGTTCTGTGATAAGTGTACTAATTCTCTGTTATTTTGGTATAACTTGTCTATTTCTTTGGTGATGTGTTCCTTGTCACTGTAGTCCATTGTTCCGAACAACTCACGTGCGATTGTGCCTACGAAGCCGAACCAGGGGCTCTTTTGGTGCGGTTTTGTGAGTCTAGTTCCGTTAGTTGAGGATCCTCGAGGAGTTGTCTCAGTCGGTGTTGGGCTTGTTCAATTTCTGTTTGTATTTCTTGGTGGCTATTCACTCTCATATATGACTTACAGATTGAACGGTTAAATTTGTTTGCGCATATTTCGAAGGCCTCCCAGAGCGTTTGGTTGGCATGTGGGTACAAATTCACTAGTTTTTCGATGTTGATTGAGCTGATGAGTTGCCATTCCTCGCGGATTAGGTGTATTTTCTTGAATGGATCGTAGAGCAGACCGGGTTGGCTTCCATTGGTTGTATTCTCGTTTCTCCTGCGCTCCATGCCAGGTATCCCAGTCCCAGGAAGAGAAATAGTACGGTGTTCATGTTTAAGTTGTATTGGTTTTTATATATTTCTTTCTGAAACAAGCAACTTGGGTTTCTTTTTAGTCAAATTTTTCGCGGCTGGCTGGTTTAGCCTTATTCGGGTGGAGTAATTTCCGTTTCCCGTTTTCTTTTTCTATTATTAAATTTCCCATTTCATTTATTTCGACTATTTCGTATGGACCGGTATAATAAAGGTCTAATTTATTTTTCCTAGGTTCCTTTAACGTGTATATAAGGTCTCCTACACTAAATTTTGCAGGGTGTATATGTTTGTCGAATCGGATTTTAGACTCGTGTTTAGCTCTCGTTAAATTTTCCGCAGCTATTCGTTGAATTTCGGAAATTCGACTAATTAAGTCTGCTAGATAATCGTTATATGATTCGATTTTACTAAAGTCTGGAAATTGAGTTGGACTTCGAGCTTTTCTTCCATACAAAATTTCGTATGGTGTAAATTTTGTGGATGTGTGCACGGTGGTGTTATAATTTAACATTGCCATTGGGACATACCGATCCCAGTTACTGAATTTATCTGCATAAGCCCGGAGGTAGTCGACTAAAGGCTGGTGAGATCGTTCCAAGGCTCCGTTCGATTGTGGATAGTAGGAAGAAGTTGTTATTCTTTGAATTCTCAGTGCTTTGGCTAGCTGTTGAATTAATTTGCTTGTAAATGAGGTGCCCTTATCTGATAGAATTACGCGAGGGCACCCATAAAGAGCGATATAATGATTTAACAGGGCATCTGCAACAGTTACTGCTCTGATATCAGGGAGAGGAACTGCCGCAGCTGCTTTAGAAAAATTATCCTGGATCGTTAGGATGTGTACATTTCCGTCAGGGGTCATGGGCAGGGGCCCTACTGTGTCTATACTGATTTTTTCGAAAGGTTCGAAAGGTGTATCGGTGATAGACATAGGCTGTTTTGTTTTTATTCGTGTGAGTTTATTTTTCTGGCATATCTCGCATGCTCGAATATAGTTATAGATTTTATCTTTCATTCCTGGCCAGTAATATTTTTCGCGAATACGCCAGTACGTTTTTACTACACCTTTGTGACCCCCTATTAAGCTGTTATGATTTTCTTCAATTATTTTTGTTCGAAGGGATTCGTCTGGTACCTCGATGTTCCCTTCGCACAAGGTAATTGTTATTGGACAGTCTCTTAGTTCGTGTAGTAGATAGGCTTTTATGTCTAAATCGTCAAATTCGTCCCCCTGCTTTGCACAGCGAAGCGAATGAATGTCGTGTTTGTGCATTGCCTGTCGAAGATTTTTCAATCCTTCGATCAGGTTGATTGGATCTATTTTTTCGAAATGTTTTGTTTTGATAAATACCGTAAAGATTTTACAACGACCTAACTTGGTGACGAATACGTCCCCCTTTGTAGGTTTTGAGGCGTTGAGGTCATCGGCATTTATAAATTTTAAGTCTCGAAGCAGTTTCGCTACGGGTTTTATTATCTCACAATCAGCTGCTAAAAAGTGTACTAAGTGGTCTCGGGCATAAGTAAGCCCGTCTCGGCTGATTGAAAATTTGATTTTTGTGTCGGGCCCCTTTGGTGGTATACTTTCGTCTGAGCTCGAGGGTGAAGATATTTTTGGTCGATGGCGCCTTTCAGCAAAAATATATTCAGCCTCTTCGGAAGTTGGAGGGTCATAGGCGATGAAGGGTGGTCCGAATCGGCGGTTCCTTACGTCATCCCCCACTGTAATAATCCCGCTTGTAGTTGGTATGTCGCTGGATTCATTTGGATCACTAGAATTTTGTGAATTGTCGCGCGATTTATTTTCGTGATTATTATTTTGTGAATTTATTAATTCCGGTAAATTTGAAGATTTTTCTATCGATTTATCCCGCTCAGGATCGATAAGGGTGTTATTGGTTTCGGCCGGTTCGGTTTCGGTTGATTCATTTATTCCTTTACCGTTTTGGTCCACGATTTGGCCGCTCGCATGGTCGTAACGTATACCCATGGCCGCTAGATTGTCGGGGATGAGAACTCTTCCGAATATCGGGGTTCGAGGTTCTGGTCCGTCTCCTAAATATCCCGTGAATTTCGATCGATTTATATTTTGGGGCGTTAAATTATTTTTATTTCTCGTATCTATATTGTCGACAGAAGTTGAAAGCTCTGGTTCTATGATGGTAGGAGGTTCCGTTTCGCTGGAATCCTCGATTCCTCCGGTTTCTTCTGGGCTGATGTTGCTGCTTGATCCTTCCTCTGACTGGTAGCTGTTATCTCTCAGAAATTCGTCGACATTAATTTCTGGTGTGGTATCTTCATTTAACGAGTCTTCTTCCCTTCGCCAGAGAGGTGGAAGTTTGCTTAATGATTGGCGAATATTTTTCGCGGTTTCGGAACTAGTACGTTTTATTCCCGCATACTCTTGGGGAGTATAATTAGCCATTGCTTCTTCTTTACGGATTCTTTCTAATGCCCTCTCGGTGTAGACATTGTCAGATGGTGGTCGTCTTTGGAGGAGTTCATCGAACATTTTTATTAATTCTTGAGTTTTACGTCGTTGTTTCCGTGGGACGGTCGTTTCGTTGTCCTTTTCGGCTTCATCATCTTTTTCCGCTTCATCGTCCCCCTCTTGTCCAATATCGGGAGTCGGATCACTCGTGGTTGGTTCTGATGTAGGGGCTGGTAGGAAGACTTCGTCGTCCCCCTGTTCCTCGGGAGCTATGTCGAGGTCGGATGTTTCGCGATAATTTACTTTTGTTGGTACTCGTGTTTCTCCTATTTCTCTTTTCCTAAGGCGAGATGCAATTGTCTCTCTTACTTCGGGAGCGCTGCTGACTCTTGGTCTATTTTTCGATCCGAGAGGGCGACCAGGGCGCTTGACCGATTGAATTGCCTCGGAGTCAGAGAGCTTTCTATTGGTCCCCTTTTGTTTAGGTATAGCAGAGATCGGTAACGCTAGGTGGCTATTTTCGGTATTAATTTTTATCTCGTTTTCTGAGGGCTCGGGACGCCCTTCTGGGTTGTATGAGAGCCCTTCGGCATACTGTTCAGTGATTTTATGGCGGACTACGACATTAAATTTGTATCTACTTAATTTAGAGCGCCATTTTGCTTGTCTTTCGGTGACAGTCGCGCTATCCCTTAACCAGGTGACGCAAGGGCTACTGGTTATGAGAGTAAAATGTTTTTGGAGATACGGTCTAAATTGTTGAATAGCGTAGATTACCGCGAGGCATTGTTTTTCAACGTCTGTGTATCGAGTTTCGGTGTCGTGAAAGACTCTCGAGACACACGAGACTATCTTTTCTCCGTCCTTGTCTGGGTCATCGTCTCCCACTGTCGTTGCTTGACTGAGAATTCCGGACATTCCCGAGTCTGACGCATGGACAGCTAGGATGAAGGGTTTATTAAAGTCGGGATATTTTAGGAAGGAGTCCTCGCAAAGGGCATTTTGATAAGTGATGAAATCTTTTTCGGGTCTGGTTTTATGCCCTCTTTCGTTATTATGACCTAAGTAATCTACTTCTGGACAGAGAAATTTACATTTTTCAGGTTGGAGAGTGAGGCCCGCTTCTCTCAATCTTTGAATAATCTTTGAACTCTCACCCCATGTTCTTCTAGGGTTTTACCATAGCTAACTAAATCGTCGATATAAATAAATAATTCCGTCCCTTTTAACCCGCTTAAGGTGGAATCCATCATTCGTTGGAGATAGATGGAGCGCATTCTAGGCCAAAAGGCATGCAACAATATTCCCAGTGGCCATCTGGGGTCGAAAATGCCGTTTTTGGCGCATCTGCGGGATGCATTGGGACCTGGTGGAAACCATGGCGAGATCGAAGACGCTGAAGAAGTTAGCGTCGCCTAACTGGTCTAAAATATCGATAATTAGAGGTAGAGGATAGGCATCTCCTCTAGTGATTTTATTTAGTTGCCTGAAGTCGATAACCATTCTATATTTTTTTATAGAAGGATCATTAGATTTTTTTGGTACGATCCACAAAGGTGAGTTGTACGGAGAGTTAGATTTTCGAATTATTCCCTGTTTTTCGAGATTTTCGACCTGCCTGGCGATTTCTTCCCGATGTTCTGGGGGAAATCGATACTGTTTTATTCTCACTGGTTCATTGGTGGTGGTTTCAATCCGGCAGGTGAAATTTTTCGAGCAACCCAGCTTGTCTCCGGGAAGATGAAAGACGTCGTGATTGTTTATTATGAGCTCTTGGACTTGCTCTTTTTCTTCTTCATTTAGATGACCTAGGGGTATTTTCTGAAGTATGGTCTTAATGCGTACTTCCGGATTGGCTATACGACTAGAATTTTCGATGGAAGGGTCATCGACTCGTCCCCGTCTGAACTAGGGTTACTGAACTCGAAATCTTCGAGTGCTTGGGGTCCGATGTCTATGTCGACTGGATTTGAATTAAGATTAATGACCATACACGTGGCGTAACCGTCCTCTACCTTGACGACGGCCTCTCCTCCAAGGACTCCATCCGGAAGTTTCATTCGAGGGAGATATCCCTCGTTCTTTTCGAAGTCTTGGACTGGTATTGCTACTACCATTTTCATACGAGGTGGTAATGTATAGCTTGAAGAAGGCTTTGTTTTAAGGCTAAAAGAGGTTGTTTTTGTTGGAGAAGATAACAAAACCAAAGTTTGGTTGTCATACGAGATTTCAGCTTTTTCGGTTTCAAGGAAATTGTTTCCCAGGATTCCCACTCCGGGGAATGGTAAATCCTCCCGACAAACCTGAAATTCGACTTCGATATTGAGAATTTTCAATTTAACTACTCCTAGGGTCTCAAAGGTACTGTCGCTGAGACCTCGGAATTTCCTAGCTTTTCCGGTGTCGATAATTGTTTCAGGTTTTAACGCGGATACATTGACGAGGCATACATCCCCGCCTGTATCGATGAGGAATCGTTGGTAGTTACCTAGGAGCAGATTACACGAGATATATACCTTTGGCCCAGTTCCTAGAGCGAGGATCTTTTGCTCGGGGAACCTTCGTGGGTTGATGATCGGTATTGGTTGAATAGGTCTGTTTTTCATTACTAGAGTATTCCAGTAAAACGAGATAGTTACGCGATTTTGAATGAAAAATTCATTTCCGAGAATAGCTTTATAACCGCCGGGTGGTTTTGGTACGAGATGGAACGTGATTTTAACTCCGAATATTTTGAGACTGGTAGAACCGGTTATAGGCATTGAGCTTGTAGCGATGCCTCCAACTACTCCTGTATTTTCGATGTTACAGAGGGCTTCGTCGCATAGTTCTTCGATGCAGAGTAGGTTAAGGTCAGAACCGGTGTCGAGAAGGGCGTTTACTCCACCTTTTCGAAGTGCTGGATTTCGTAGATGGACTGTAGGGCCTCTTCCTGTAGTTAGACACTTTGGTTCGTTTTCGCTTGGACTCGTAGCTCTCCTGCGGTCATCAATTGAGGGTTCTGTTGTCCTGTTGGTGACGTCAAGTTGTTCTGGATTGGCTGTTGTTCTGGTCTCGGTAGCGACATTGGTTCCGTCATAGTTGATTGATGTTCCAGTACTTGTTTCTGGGAATTTTGTAGAATCGATCGAGGGTATTGATTCTGATAATTTCGATATTGGCTCCTTGGATACTGCTGGTAATTGCCGGGAGTCCTCGTTGAAGTAGCCGGAGACTGGAAGGGCATACTCGCCATTGCCTCCGGTTGACGAGCGCCCGATCCGTTTAAAGGATCGTACGCGTCTCGACGTTCTCCTTTTGGGCAGAATGGACAGTTACAGACTATCGTCGGGTCAGATTTGTGCCGTAATTTTGCTTCTTCCGAATCTTCGTCTTCTTCAAAGTGTACCGCTCTTTTTGTAGGACTTGGTACTCCCGGATGATAACGATTTTGGTTATAATTTTGAAAAGGTCGCGGTTGATAATAATTTTGTGTCTTAGGCATATATTGCGTGTTTCGCTCGGTTCCGAACGCGAAAGTAGAGCCTATCATTTGTTGTTCTACTCGGTAACTTGGCCCGTAGTGACTGTCAGGAGCGTAGTCTTCATACGTGTCAGGGAAAGGGTCTTCGTAATAGTCAGTAGTGTGTAATGGTCCGGAGGAGCTTGTCCTTAGAGGTTGACTGTATTCTTGGTATGTTAAAGTACGAGGCAGTTCGCGATAATTACCCCGATCATCATAATCTCGAGAAGGTCTCGGCATTTGCGGGTAATGTCTGTTACCGTCTTGTCTAGATCGTCTGTGAAATTCTACTGAAGGTGGGAGAGTTTCTCCCGGTATGAGTCCGTCGTCTCTCGTAGGTCGTCTACGTTCTGGTCTTCTGTACGCATCGTTTTCAATTGCTTTGTACATATCGTCTAGAGTTTCAGCTCTTTTTATTTTGCATAGGCATCTTAAAAAGTCTGGCAGATATTCGTACAGTGTAGTAGCTGCAGTCTTTTCGAATGTCCGTTTAACTACAGGTCTGTCATCTTCGGGAGCATTGAGTTCGATACGACGAACCATCTCGCTTAAACGATAATAAAAGTCTTCGATATTTTCGGAATCCTTTGGGGTTGCGGCGGCTAAATTTTTCTGCCAGGTGATATATGGGTCGCCCCTTTTGAGTTTTCGGCCTAAAACGAGTAGGATATCTTCAACAGAACTTAGTTCAACATGTTCGATCAGTCTTTTGGCCCGTCCATATAGTTTTTGGGCTACGCGCCGGGCGAAGAAATCTTGCTTATCTACTGGAATGCTCGGTAGCCAATTTCTAACTATTCCGTCGAACAATTCGAAATCTTTTACGGCGTTTGGACCTTCTCCGTTGAAGTAGGGAAGGGCAT
The DNA here is from genome assembly GCA_018835575.1 of Cotesia chilonis. Lineage (NCBI taxonomy): Eukaryota > Metazoa > Arthropoda > Insecta > Hymenoptera > Braconidae > Cotesia > Cotesia chilonis. Next base: position 49,037 of record RJVT01000260.1, read on the forward strand.
CATGAAGTTCTTTAGCTAGGGTTTGTATCTGAGCATTAAGGTTTTCCTCGTTTATAGAGGCATCGATACGGAAAGTTCTTCTAGCCATGACTCCAAACGGAAAGTCGTTTGAACAAGGGACGAAAAACTTTCCTGACTCGTCCTCGAAGAGTTCCACGATTACAGGGTGGTCTAATTTGAGGGAAAATTTAGCTATTCCAGGTGAGGTTTGAATTTGAACGAAGTTTTAAGAAGAAAGTTTTCGCTCAAAGAACTCAAAATAAAGAAAAATAAAAAATTGAATTTTATGTGACTTAAATCGCGATGTATTTTTCTCGGTCACTAGGTAAGTGGGTCACAGCTGTAGAGTACAATAACCGGAGAAAAGATTAGTTATCGTGTGTATAGAGTTGTGGTATGTTGAGTACGAACGGATAGACACGGAAGAGTTGAAAGACGGGTGTTTACTATAAACAATTTCAAGATAGTAATAAAAGAAGAATCAAAAAATTTTTTTTTTTTTTTTAGATTGGAATCAGTTTACACCAATGTATAAACGCTAAAGCTTGAAGCTAAATTTAAATTTTGCTTACTTAGCGGAATGTAAGATAGTGAATTAATGTAAGAGTTTTACTTTCTAAGGTTTGAAAAAAAATATAAAGGATGATCAAAAAAATTTTTTTTTTTTTAGCTTCGGGGTGGAGATTTAGGGTCGATTGGATGGAGTTTGTACTCGAACGGCGCCTTGATAGGGTTTGGGTTTGGCGAATTTTCAATATTGTTTCATAAAGTTCCGCGGCGGCTCTGACGTTTTCTATAATTTTCGGCCCACCAGCTTTTCTATCGGTTACGTTTTTCGCGGGCTTGGTATCTTCTTCCCAATATCTGGTTTCTATCAAGGGGCGGTGATATACCTTGCCGTTGATAAAATCTGAATGAACTTGTTTTAAATGATATCGATAGCCCGAACGTCTATTCTTTCCCATCGGCCTTTTGAGTCTCAAAAAAAATTTCTACAGAATCAAAAGTAAAAATAAAATGTCAATTATTTGGCACGGTAACCGAACGTAAAACAAAAAAAATTTCGTAGATAAATTGATTTCCCAAAGAAAAATGATATTTTTTTTTTTCTGATCACGAAAATATAATTCGGTTGTACGGAGAGGGGAGAAACCACTTTCTTACGATTTTCGAAATTGTATGCCCAAAAAAAACTATTAATATTACAAACGAGGGGAAAAAGAATTTTTGGGGAAAAATTTTCAACGAAAATATTCAATAAAAAAAACAATTACATACAAAAATTTTGTTATTCAAATATTAGCATCTCGAGTCAACAGAAATTCCGGAAAAAAAAAATTTTCTTTCTTATTTTGGTGAAACTTTTATTTTTAGCCAGATAAAGTGTGATCGAGGGAAGGTGCTAAATTCAAAGCACCCTTCCCAAGAGTTGAGTTTTGTGAAAGTTTTCTCAGCTAAAGAAAGTGCTCCTCAAGCACCTTTCCAGGACTGGGAAAACTTTCGTGTAAGAGAAGGTGCTAAATTTAAAGCACCCTTCTCGTAATATGTAAGTGTAAATGTAAACGGTTCAAAATAAATTTTAGCCAAAATAAGTCCTTGTTAACTAATTTCTAGAAATAGATTAAAATGATGAAAGACGAAAATAAATTCTATAAACAAATTTCGAATAATAGAAGTTAAAATAGTATCCGCAAACTGCTTAATCAGTAAACAAAAATTCTTTAAACGGACGTACAATATTTCTGCTGACAAGAGATACACGTGCGAGTTCGCGTGATGCGAGCCGCACCTCGAATAAAGAAACGTCAGCGAATCCTTATTCTATTATTAGATTAAGAAAAGAAAATTATAATAGAAGGTGAAAAAGATAATGAAAAGAAATGATTCTATTTAAAAATTTTTTCTTTTATAACTCCTTTAAATAAAAATGAAAACTAAATCCTTTAGTGAATTAAAACAATTTTGACGCTAACAAAAATTTGTTAAGCAAAGATTAGAATTTTCTGGAGTTAGTGATATATATGAAAAGATTTTACAATTTTTAATAAGACTTGAAAATTTATAGAATTTAAGAGTAAAAGAAACTGATAAATTTAGTTAAAAAAAAAAAGAAATTTTAAACTGTCAGAATTAAATAAAGTCAAATTAAAATTTACTTAACAGTGGAATTTACTCGATTTTAATAAGAAATTTAGATAGAAAAAAAAGGAAATTAAATGAATTTTTTTTTTTCTTTGAAGGTTTAAATTTTCTCAAACGAAAGTTAAATAATTTCGTGTTCGAATCCCACCGCTGCCACCAGTGTTCTTTATGTTATGTCCAAGGGCGTTTTTAGAGCGGTAGCGTAAACGGTGGAGGTTTGGACTAACGAATTAAAGAATACGCAACGGAGGTTTTAATTCCGTTGTTTTAATTATTTATGTGGGACGTTTTCGAGACATGAATTTACCACGCCTTCGTTTGAGACTGACGGATTTTTATGAGAGTAGATGTACTTACTCTTTGCAGGATTTTTAGTTATTACCGGATCCGTGATTCCGGGGCTGTTGTTAGCGCCTTTTCCTGGATTGGGCCCTCAGATTGGTCCTTGCAGCGGATGGATTAGGATGGAATTGGGCTGCTTATTTTTACGGGCTTCTTATTTTACGAAATGAATTGATTCGAACGAATTTCACTTCTTTTTGATATTTATTTTTATAGACACTAAAACTTTTACACTTTCACAAATATGAATTTTAACGCAATTTAATTAAATGAATTTTATTTATTTGATTGAGCTAACGTCCTCCAGTCCCCCGTAGGGTAAAGTGCGCAAAACTAGCTTTTAAGAAATTTTGAATAACTTACTGACCGGATTCTCGCCTAAGTGCAGAGCAAATTAGAACTTTGAGAATACGACTCTCTAAGATACTTAAAATTAATACGTGGCCTGCCGGTTAAACCGCGTCCAAACTTCCTTTAAGTGCAGTGCAAATTAAAGCAAAGGACTCTACAAGGCACGGGCCCGTCAGTTAAACGCGGAAGTCAAATTAACTGAGCAAAAGACAAGGCGTTGGCTGTTGATCGCCTTTTTAAATACTCGCGGTGCTGAGATTGCAGAAGTCCCCGCTAGTCAACCAGCAGTCGCGTAGCTTATATTTTATTGTGGCTTTCGCGCATGGAGAAGTCTTCCATCTGCGCGGGTGATTTAAATCCGAAAAAAAACAGTTTCACTGTAAAAAAATTGCGCCAAGTCCACGTTCATAAGACTATTAAAAAAAATAATTTTTTTTTCTTCACAAAAAGATATAAAATAAAAAAATTAAAAAGTCCAAGTAACCGATATGATTGTATATGATTTTCGGAAATTAAAAAAATTTTTTTGTAAATTTAAAAATTAAAAAAAAAATTTTTTGAACGTACTTGCGGTGTGCGTCATTGTGTATTTCAATTTTTTTGAAAGTCCTGGTAAATAAATTTTACAAATTTCATTAAAAGTAAAATATTTTGCAACCACGCACACCAAGTACGTTCAAAATTTTTTTTTTTAATTTTCAAATTTACAAAAAAATTTTTTTTAATTTCCGAAAATCATATACAATCATATCGGTTACTTGGACTTTTTAATTTTTTTATTTTATATCTTTTTGTGAAGAAAAAAAAATTATTTTTTTTAATAGTCTTATGAACGTGGACTTGGCGCAATTTTTTTACAGTGAAACTGTTTTTGTTCGGATTTTAGTATTTTTTGTAATTATGATAAAAATTTACAATTGGTATCAACTTAAATCTCGCGTCGGCTGCATTTTTTACCGCAAACTATCCCCTTGAAGCTACAGTTTATGTAGAAATAATTCCAGTGCACTCTGACGGCCATAGATGCAAGCTATGAATCACTTTTTTTACTGTATTTGCCTGTCTATAGGAAGGATTACTACACATATTCATTTTATCTAGTCTGTGGCGGTCATCATTCCCCATCGAAAAAAAGTCAGGATCGAAATTTCTGGGCTTACTACAGTTTGTGCTGATAAATTTAATAATTTTAAGTGAATTAAGTGTTATAATTGATTATAATTAATTAATATCAGTAAAATAAAGTATAAATTACTTTTATAATATATCATTTTGGAAAAAGGAGAACCATATAATTAAATAAAATTTTGCAACCTCGAAATACCGTTCTGCTTACAGTAAACACAGTCGGTAGTCTGGCTTGATTGAACGGAACTTGGCGCCAGATTCTACCGAATCTGTGGATTTAAAGAAAAATTTTGGGGTGGACATAACATGTGTGAGGCCGGGCATTGTCTTGCATAAAAATAAAACCTCTAGTTTGCTGCCGTAGAGGCAAGACAACAGGTCGTAAGATCTGATTAATGTAACGCGTAGCGTTTAGATTTTCGTGGACGATTACCAATGGAGTTCGTGAAAATCTCGAAACTCCTCCCCAAACCATCACCGACCTTCCGTTGTAAGCAGCTACCGGTCGAGTGAAGTTACGTGAAAAACGCTTCCCTGACGGCGCCAAACTCGGGTCTTCGGTCATTTCCAAACAGGCATACCCGACACTCATCAGAAAACAAAACATTGTTCCATTGCCTTACGGTCCAATGAACATGTTGACGAGCGTAAGCCAGACGGTTTCGGCGATGTATGGGTGATAACATCGGTACTCGGGCGGCACTTCTTGATCGCACTCCAGTCTCACGGAGACGATTTCGAACCGTTTGAACTGAAATGTTCCGCGGTTGTTGTTGTCGTCGTCGTCGTTGTTGTTGCTGTTGTTGTTGTTGTTGTCGACGGTTCGGAAAATTTCGGGCGACAACGTTCGCAGGAACGAAAGGTTCTTGACGAACGCGCCGAACGATCGCTCGGTCATCACGAGGATTTGTTGCGCGACGACGACCTTGGCCAACTCGTCGTTGATAACCACCGGTTTCCAAATACCGATTGTATGCGCGAGATACGACAGATGAACTAACGTCCATACGATCCCCGACTTGTCGGTAATTGTACCCTTCTTCCACTAGAGTCACTATCTGAGCGACTTGTGGCGCGGATAAATGCCGCCTAGGCATTATGAAAAAAAATAAAAAGAAAACTAAAGTTTGCAAAAACTCAGTTAATTTGCTTTTCTAAAAATTAAAAATACGGTAGTTTTGAGAAAAACTGTTGATTGGCTCGATTACCAAGAAAGCAGGTTAGTTTTAAGAAAAACTGTTTTTTTTTAGACACTGTTGGAATTCGCACGAAAAAATTATTGTCCCAATATTCGTAGAACGAATATTCGACTTGCCTTGGGGGTATCAACTTTTAATTTATTCAATTAATTTGTGACTAGGAAAATTAAAGTGCGGAAGAGTAAAATCGGTGAGAAAGTGAGTCGCTACATTTTTTTTGATTTGGGCCAATTGAAAAAAAATTAAAAAAATTTTTTTTTTTCTCAAAAATTTTCGATTTTTTTTTTTTTTTTTTCCTTAAATTTTTCAAGTCACTAATACAGAATTGAGAGAAAAATGAAAAAAAAATTTTTTTTCATTTTTGATAAAAATTATGACATTTTCAGAGCGAAATTCTTGCTCCTTTAATTTTTTCAAAAATTCGATCAAGTGGGAAAAAAAAACGGTTGGCTGGATTGAATTGAAACTTTGTAGGGTTTTTGTGGGTATATTGAACAGTAAGAGGCACACTTAACGTCAGTGGTTTCCGCAATATTTTTGATTGGGCGCTTGATTTTCCAAAAAACGACAAAAAGCCCTTTTTTGGATGCTTTTTCAAATTCATGTAATGATTGAAAAAAAATTTTTTTTTCAAAATTCAATTGCCAATCCTTGTAGAGAATTTATTCAAGTTTTTAAAACCAACCTCAAAATTTCTGTGCGATCATTGGTTGCTGAGATATTGGTAATCAAAGACAAAATGATCTTTTTCCATTCAAACATCGATATCTCAGCGAGAAATGCTCGTATCGAGATTTTAAAAAAACGAAATTAAATCTGAATAAACAAGCTATCCGGTCCATATGGAGGTTGAGTCGAAAAAATTTTTTCCACGTCCGTAGATTAAAAAAAAAAAACCAAAAAAATTTCGAAAATTTTTTTTCGGTGGTTTTCTTATGATTACTCGAAAAATATTTTCAAAAAAAAATTTTCAAACTCAGATCCAAAAACTAAACACTTAGAGCTACAATTTGCTTTTTTTTTTGCTGTACGACCATTTTTGTATAAGTTACAGCCTGTTGAAAATCCCCCCAAAATCTGGATTTTTTTTCTGCTCCCTTAATTTTTGTGAGAAGTGTAGATGTGAGATAACATGGAGCAAAAGTTCTTGTTGCTTATCATTTGCCATCCTCATCAACTCAAAAAATTCAGCATTTGGCATCAAGTTGTCACGTTTTTTAGCAATAGGGCCCAGTTTGTTGAGTACAGCTAATCGAAGATCACTATTCACATCAGAAATAGGGTTATCGTATAAATTTTGAAATGGATTTGGATTAGGCATCACGTTGGCGACATCTTGCACTTCGTTTGCATCTTGAAAATCATCTTCTCGACACAAATTTCGACAAATTTCAATTGTTTTTTGTACATCCAAATTAGATTCGAATTGAGTGCGTCTGTTTAAAATTATATTCTCATTGCTGTTGTATATTTCGATAAATTTCATCTCAGCGAGTATTTCTTCATCTTAGTTTCGAAACGGAAAGTGTAAGGTTACCATTTCACGTTTATATTCATTCAGATCTGTTCCCATGTCGTAATTCCGATAACGAAGAACACGTGGGACTTTTCTTTTTGTGTAAGTGTCGTTGGGTTTATTATTATAAGCAGCAACAAATTGAGCTAAAGTTACATTTTCCAAGTCTTCGTGTCTGCGTTGATATTTATCAAACCAGTTTTCTTTCCAAATATTTGCTGAATCATCTTCAATACCCAACGCATCTAATTCTTTCCGTATCTTTCTTATTCTTTGACGATCAACTGGCCACATAGTTGGAATAGTAGTAACAATCGTTGAACACTTTGACATTGGTTCCCGTAACAAATACCAAGCAGCCTCTTGACTAGTTATTTCTGCACCGTTGAGCATATTCACGCCTATTTTTCTTGTTATTTCAACAACATCAAATTCAGGATGCTCATCCATAATTTCAATAATTTGTCGTTGTAAGTGACTAACACCACGGTTGGTTTTATTCACATATTCCGCGACATAATTAGCACAGGAATATTCTTCAGTAATGAACTGGATATCCATATTAGATCGAACAATGTTGAATACAAACGTATTAAAGGGGTTATGCCACTTTTCGCTAGGTTGACGTTTGACAAACACTCTTGGTCGCTTAATTCCAGCTCGAAGAATATTGTTATAATCTTCATCACAAGTAATATTGTTATTTTATAAAAGGAATCTATATCAGAGTAGTCATTATTTTCAAGGTTAATTCTTACATTTTTATAGCGTTGAGCATATTCTTTAAAGTTTGGTTCATCTTTTTGCATCGGTGATAATATTGTAGTGGATCTACTAGGCATGAAAGGTGCTTCAAATCTGCATTGTTGAGGTTTATTTGCAACTATTTTTTGTAACATGTAAACGTATGCTTGTGTGTTTGTAATTTAATATTGTTTGATGCTTCTTGAGATGATACAGATATTAAATGATCAATTAATTTGATAGCATCTAATTTATTTTTATCGAGTGCATCCAATGGAGCATTAGCTAACCACAGTAGTGTATGAGCATGTGGACTACCACGATGCTGAAACTCAATCCGTTTAAAGTAGTGGACAACATAGTACTTTCCAAATGGACTAATTTTTGGTGATGTTAAAATTTTTAGCAGCACATTAACTAATTTGTTGAAATTTATAGCACAAGTAACTGCATCCTCGTTGACAAGTGTTGTTTTTTCGAGATAGTGTAAGAGTTCAGCATATTCTTCAGAAATTTCACGGTTATGTTTAAGTTTGTACAGCGTTTGAAGCAGATCATTCCACCCTATTTCATTGGCACTGACAGTAAGAAATACAGTTGGTTTCCCAAACTGTCTGATCATAGCGAAAAGATCTTTTTTACGGTTCATCCAATACCAAGTAGAATTTGGAATTGATCTTAAAAATGCAAGATTGGTTTCAATACAATTATGTATGTACTCATCATCTTCTATTTGCTGTCGAGTGATTTTAGTATCTTTACCAACGTGCTTGAAGGCTACTGTAAGGGAGTCACGAACTCGAATTCTCATAATTTTCATTGCCAGATACAATAAATGATATGGTGTTACCGCACGACGATCAGATCTTCTAAGTTCACTCGAAGCCATCATGAATGGTGTTACTTTGACATCATCCTTAAAATTACGGAACTGACCCAAATAAATAGCTGGAAAAGAAAGTTCTTCAGCGTGTTCATCAAATAATAAACTTTCAGGTACATTTTCTTCAGCAGGTGCAATACGTAAATATTGTTCTTCATCCCACATTAATGTCTGTTGTTGTGCTGTCAAACTTTCTTCTATCGGTATATGTTCGCTGATATCAGCTTGTTGAATTTGGTCGTCAATTTGGTTATCAGTAAAAAACGAATCATCAATTTTAATATCGTACATTATATACAACGGAGTTGAAATTAAAAATTGTAGCCAAGTTTTGATTGTTCGTTTGTTGATAATACCGTGTAAATAACTAGATCGATGAATTTTTTTACGTTTTATATGGACATTTATACAATAATCGTCATCAACACTCCTTGGAAGTGATTTAACCATATTATTAACTGAAACGGGCACGTTTATTATTTGACCGTAAATGCCATATTGACCATTTACATGCCTCAATCTTCTAATCTGCATAAAAGGAATACGTGGTGATATGAGCCTTTCTGAAATTAAATCCAACGTTGGTAAATCTTCAGGTATTTCCGGAAATTTGAAACCATTGTACGTTGACATCGATGGGATTTTATTTTTGTTTAAAGCTTGGAAGCATGTATTACAAAGCTGAGTATTTTCCATTGGTACATTTGGTATAATTATTGTGAGAATATCCTTATGTTTATCAGATGGTTTTTTTAAATCGTTTTTATACCACAACCTGTCACATACTGAACATGAATGTCCGAATAAATTGTCGGAGAAATTTATTTTAAACATCTCACGAGCTTGTTCAAATTTATGATAATTCCTGTATGGTAAATATGAATCTAAATCAATATCAATTTGTTCACTAGTAGAATGATTAATTATTAACTGGTCGGAAGAGTTGCAATATCTATTGGGTATGTTTGATTGAAGTAATTCCTGATCCATGATTACATCTTGGTTCAGAATATTGTATTCTTGATCCGGTACAATATCTTCAGTAGGCAATACATCAATAATGGAAGCTTCAGCTAACTGTTGATTATTTTCTCGTTGACGAGAGCGTGAATCTTGATATTTTTCTACTGATGAAATATTGTTCGATGTTGAACGATATTCATACGGCACAGGAGAATTTTCCATGTGGACTTCAACTTGCACAGTAATGCAGTTGTGAGTGTTGTGTACTGAAGTGGACGAAATTGAATCTGGAAGTGAGTGAAAATTATGATTAATGTACTTATCAACATTATAAGTTGCATTGTATCGTAATATTTTTAATTATCAATATTATGTTAAATTTAATTATTTTATTAAATAATTAAATGTAACATAATTGAACTAAATCCAGAAACTTAGAATTGAATAATTTAATTAAAATTTTATTTTATAAAGATTAAATTATTTCATAGTTAACGATAATTTAAATAATAATTTAAATAAATAATTTAATTTTAATTAACTAATTAAATAAAACTATATAATTCATTATATATGTCTAATTATAACTCTGATTTTCCAATTATTTAAATTTTTACCTGTGCCGATAGGCTGAGGTTCAAACGTCATTTGCAAACTTGATGTTGATGGAGTATGAATAACGTCGTTCTCAGATTGGAATTGTTGTTTGAGCAATTTTTGTCGTTGTCTATACTGTCGACACTTTTCAGAGTTAGTTTTTTTTTTACTACCCCTGATTTGCAGATTTTTTTCGTGCATAATATTTTTTACAGTATTGTGCATTTTTTTGAGTAATATCTTCAGACATCTCGGAAACTTAAACAGAAATTGAAATTTAACGATGTAGTACTATTAGTTTCAGAGAAACCTGCAAAAGATCATAGGTAGATAGATATGAATTCGTATAGAAAATTATTTATAATGTTTTTTATAAGTTGATTTAAATTTTAAATTTATTTATTAAAATTCATTTAAGTTTATTTATTAGAATTTATTTTCGATTATTTCAACTACTACTTGAATAAATTGAAAATATATGTTTATATAAATATCTCATGTTAAGCTGAGTGCTCGTAATTTTTAGAGTTACTTAATAAAATTTGTTTGTTATAATAAGAATATAAAAAAAATAATTAAAATATCAATAAATCAAATTTAACGAATAGTTAAGATCAAAAACAGTATGAACACTCAGTATTTAGGGTTTATATAAACATGTATAGAAAATAAATTAATTTTTTTTATTTATACTTAAAACTTATTAATGTATCAGAAATAAAACAAAACATAAAAAAATTATTTTTTAAATAATAATAACGTAATAATTTTTGATTAATGATATAAATAAATTATACATACCGACAATCAACCTTAAATCTATAAATGCACTCAAAATAGTTTATTTAAATCAGTTTTATCACTAAATTCAATTTATATATATATATATTATATATATATATATATATATATATATATATGTATACTATAAATTATTAGTATTACTATCACCGTCGTGTATAAAATTGATTTAATAAAAACACCAAAATAACGTTTATTTATTCACACTGTTTGATTATACTGTAACGAAACACGTGTTCTAACTTAGGGATGCACGATTCAAAATCGATTCTTACTAGAATCGATCTTTTCCTGTTGTCGATTCGATTATTTAGATCGATTCTTCAGAGCAAGTTGAATCGACATATCGATTCTTCAGAGTCGGAATCGATCGTCTAAAAATAAAATGGCGACGATGACCGGGAATTTTGAAAGAAAGTATTTTTTAAGTAATTTAAAAACTTGATTCTAAAATTGAGATAAAATTTTTTTTAAATATTATAACAAATTAATTGTAGCAGTTAAAATGAGAAAAAATCCCACTTATAGAAATTATTCAAATCAACAAGTGTAATTTTTTAACTCATTTACTATATAAATAAAATACAAATATGGTGAAATATCTAATAAATTCTGTGTCATTGAAAATTTTATAATCGTATTAGAAAAAAAAATTTATCGATAGTCCTTCTCAAGAAGATGAAAACGCAATTGAGTTTTGAACCGAGAAAAAAAATCTGCACCAGTTTTATCATCGATAGCCTTAGAACACCTCACGATTCCTGCAACTTCTGTCCGTGTGAAAGACTTTTTTCTATTGCTAGTCATATTGGAAATGCTATCAGAAATCGATTAAGTGCTGACCATTTACAGCAAATATTGTTCCTTAAATCCAACAGCATGGTATTTCTAATAAGAAAAACTTAATTTTACTTTCTTTTAATAATTTTATTATTCTTTTTGAAACTAAAAAAAATATTTTTTTTTTATTAAAATATACATTTAACTAATAATACTTTTTATTTGATTAATATTTAATAGCAGTATTAATATTTAATTAAATCAATTTAATTAATAATTAATTAACTCATTTAAATATTAGAAAGCATTTAGTAAAAAAATTATAATTCACTGTTATTAAGTGCAATAAAATATTATTTTCAATCTAGAAGAAATGTCTATTTTAATAATTGAAAATGCATTAGTATAAGCCATATTAATTTTTAAATTAGTTCATTATAATGATATGGAATTCTTTAAACTTGAAAATTACGCCTTCATTCAAACGATCGATTATCAGTGGATCGATTCTTTCACACTCGATTTTATCAAGGATCAATTCTTTCGATAAAATTTATCGCGATTCTCGAGATCGATTTTTCTTTTGGAATCGTGCATCCCTATTCTAACTTAGAACTTCTAAGTACAAAAATACTAGAATATACAACTTGAACATAGCTATCGACTTTCATGCACCTAGAACTAATTTCATACTGTTAAATTTGGGAGTCGGTGTGCGCGCGCATCGTAAAAATTCACCCTCATCAATTTTCTCCAACGCGCCAAAAGAAGTATAACTTCAAAAAATAGTAATATAGGCTTATGCAAAAGTTGTAATGGCATTTCTCTTAAATATTAGTAAAAATAAGTTGTGATAATTGCTTAAAGAATTACCATTATCATTGCGTATCAATAAAACAAAATCTCAACCAACTTGGTTTTGTTCTGAATGTGTGGAAAAATCAAAAAAAATGATAAATTATTATTAGCTTTTTCGTATGATTAAAATTTAAGTGAAATTAGTTAATCCATTTAATC
>RJVT01000261.1:0-61484 GCA_018835575.1 Cotesia chilonis
AGATCGTTCCAAGGCTCCGTTCGATTGTGGATAGTAGGAAGAAGTTGTTATTCTTTGAATTCTCAGTGCTTTGGCTAGCTGTTGAATTAATTTACTTGTAAATGAGGTGCCCTTATCTGATAGAATTACGCGAGGGCACCCATAAAGGGCGATATAATGATTTAATAGCATCTGCAACAGTTACTGCTCTGATATCAGGGAGAGGAACTGCTGCAGCTGCCTTGGAAAAATTATCCTGGATCGTTAGGATGTGTACGTTTCCGTCAGGGTCATGGGTAGGGGCCCTACTGTGTCTATACTGATTTTTTCGAAAGGTTCGAAAGGTGTATCGGTGATAGACATAGGCTGTTTTGTTTTTATTCGTGTGAGTTTATTTTTCTGGCATATCTCGCATGCTCGAATATAGTTATAGATTTTATCTTTCATTCCTGGCCAGTAATATTTTTCGCGAATACGCCAGTACGTTTTTACTACACCTTTGTGACCCCCTATTAAGCTGTTATGATTTTCTTCAATTATTTTTGTTCGAAGGGATTCGTCTGGTACCTCGATGTTCCCTTCGCACAAGGTAATTGTTATTGGACAGTCTCTTAGTTCGTGTAGTAGATAGGCTTTTATGTCTAAATCGTCAAATTCGTCCCCCTGCTTTGCACAGCGAAGCGAATGAATGTCGTGTTTGTGCATTGCCTGTCGAAGATTTTTCAATCCTTCGATCAGGTTGATTGGATCTATTTTTTCGAAATGTTTTGTTTTGATAAATACCGTAAAGATTTTACAACGACCTAACTTGGTGACGAATACGTCCCCCTTTGTAGGTTTTGAGGCGTGGAGGTCATCGGCATTTATAAATTTTAAGTCTCGAAGCAGTTTCGCTACGGGTTTTATTATCTCACAATCAGCTGCTAAAAAGTGTACTAAGTGGTCTCGGGCATAAGTAAGCCCGTCTCGGCTGATTGAAAATTTGATTTTTGTGTCGGGCCCCTTTGGTGGTATACTTTCGTCTGAGCTCGAGGGTGAAGATATTCTTGGTCGATGGCGCCTTTCAGCAAAAATATATTCAGCCTCTTCGGAAGTTGGAGGGTCATAGGCGATGAAGGGTGGTCCGAATCGGCGGTTCCTTACGTCATTCCCCACTGTTTTATTCCCGCTTGTAGTTGTTTCGCGTCTAATTTTATTGGAATCGATAGAGTTTTGCGAACTGCCGAGTGATTTAATATTATCATTCATTTGTGAATTATTTAATTCTGGTTCTGTTTCGGTAAGTGTCTTATTGGTGGTGGCCGAAGCGGTTTCGGCCCTTTCGTTTATGGGTTCGCCGTTTTCGTCTACGATTTGGCCACTAGCATAGTCGTAATGGATCCCCATGGCTGCTAATTCGTCGGGAATGAGGACTCTTCCGAAGATTGGGGTTCGGGGTTCTGGACCGTCTCTTAAATATCCCGCGAATCGCGATCGGTTTAGATTCTGTGGCGTTGAAAGATTTTTGTGTGATTGTTTTTTATTTTCGTCGTGTTTATGATGTTTCTTGCGTTGTTGTCTTCTACCGAGGTCGAAGGCTCTGGTTCTATGATGATGGGATTTTCTACGTCGCTGGAATCTCCGCTTCTTCCTGTGTCTTCTGGACTGATATCGCTACTTGATCCTTCCTCAGGGTTTTCGCTGTTGTCTCTGAGAAATTCGTCGACATTAGTTTCAGTTGCAGTGTCGTTGTCTAACGAGTCTTCTTCATCACACCAGAGGGGAGGCATTTTGCTTAGTGATTGGCGGATTGTTTTTGCTGTCTCAGAGCTTGTTCGTTTTAATTCGGCTAACTCTTGGGGAGTGTAGTTAAATATCGCTTCTTCTCGGCGGATTTTCTCTAGAGCTCGCTCTCGATAGGTGTTTTCCGGTGGTGGCCGTCTTTTGAGGAGTTCATCGAACATTTCTACTAATTCCTGCGTTGTTCTACGTTGCTTTTGTGGAACTCTTGTTGCGCTGTCCTTTTCGGCTTCTTCATCCTTTTCTGCCTCGTCGTCCCCCTCCTGGCCAATGTCTGGTGTTTGGTTACTCGTACTTGGTCCTGGGAGGAAAACTTCGTCGTCCCCCTGTTCTTCATTTCCGGCTTCTTGAGTCTTCGGATCTTCTGAAGTTATATCTAGATTGCTGGTTTCGTGATAATTTACTTTGGGTGGGACTCGTGTTTTTCCAATTTCTCTTTTCCTAAGTCGAGAGGCAATTGTCTCTCTTACATCGGGGGCGCTGCTGATTCGTGGTCTACTTTTAGATCCGAAAGGGCGACCGGGGCGTTTGACCGATTGGATCGCCTCTTCGTCTGAGAGCATTTTGTTTGACCTTTTTCGTTCCGTTAAAGCAGAGATAGGTAACGCTAGAGAGTTATTTTCGGTATTATTATTTGTTGCGAGTTCCGAAGATTCTGGACGTCCTTCTGGGTTGTAAGAGAGTCCTTCCGCGTATTGTTCGGTGATTTTATGGCGGACTACAACGTTAAATTTGTATCTGCTTAATTTAGAGCGCCATTTAGCTTGTCTTTCGGTGACAGTTGCGCTATCCCTCAACCAGGTAACGCAGGGGCTACTGGTTCTTAGCGTGAAATGTTTTTGGAGATACGGTCGGAATTGTTGGATTGCGTAAACTACCGCGAGGCATTGTTTTTCTACGTTCGTATATCGAGTTTCGGTGTCGTGAAATACTCTCGAAAAGCAAGAGACTATCTTTTCTCCATCTCCTTCTGGGTCGTCGTCCCCCTCTGTCGTTGCTTGACTCAGGATTCCAGATATTCCCGAGTCCGACGCATGGACAGCTAGGATGAAGGGTTTGTTAAAATCTGGGTACTTAAGAAATGAGTCCTCGCAGAGGGCATTTTTGATATCGTCAAATGCCGTTTGCGCTTCTTCTGACCATATAAAAGGTTTTGTTTTTCGCGTAAGATCTGTTATGGGCTTAGCCCTTTCGCGAAATTTTGGTGAATCTCGATAATAATTGGCAAGTCCCATAAATTTTCTGGCTCTGTATGTTTCTAGGTCGCGACGCATTTTTGAGCGATGAAATCTTTTTCGGGTCTGGTTTTATGCCCTCTTTCGTTATTACGTGACCTAAATATCTACTTCTGGACAGAGAAATTTACATTTTTCAGGTTGGAGAGTGAGACCCGCTTCTCTCAATCTATTGAATAATCTTTGAACTCTCACCCCATGTTCTTCTAGGGTTTTACCATAGCTAACTAAATCGTCGATATAAATAAATAATTCCGTCCCTTTTAACCCGCTTAAGTGGAATCCATCATTCGTTGGAAGATAGATGGAGCGCATTCTAGCCAAAAGGCATGCAACAATATTCCCAGTGGCCATCTGGGGTCGAAAATGCCGTTTTTGGCGCATCTGCGGGATGCATTGGGACCTGGTGGAAACCCATGGCGAGATCGAAGACGCTGAAGAATTAGCGTCGCCTAACTGGTCTAAAATATCGATAATTAGAGGTAGAGGATAGGCATCCCTCTAGTGATTTTATTTAGTTGCCTGAAGTCGATAACCATTCTATATTTTTTTATAGAAGGATCATTAGATTTTTTTGGTACATCCACAAAGGTGATTGTACGGAGAGTTAGATTTTCGAATTATTCCCTGTTTTTCGAGATTTTCGACCTGCCTGGCGATTTCTTCCCGATGTTCTGGGGGAAATCGATACTGTTTTATTCTCACTGGTTCATTGGTGGTGGTTTCAATCCGGCAGGTGAAATTTTTCGAGCAACCCAGCTTGTCTCCGGGAGATGAAAGACGTCGTGATTGTTTTTATGAGCTCTTGGACTTGCTCTTTTTCTTCTTCATTTAGATGACCTAGGGGTATTTTTGAAGTATGGTCTTAATGCGTACTTCCGGATTGGCTATACGACTAGAATTTTCAATGGAAGGGTCATCTGACTCGTCCCCGTTGAACTAGGGTACTGAACTCGAAATCTTCGAGTGCTTGGGGTCCGATGTCTATGTCGACTGGATTTGATTAAGATTAATGACCATACACGTGGCGTAACCGTCCTCTACCTTGACGAACGGCCTCTCCTCCAAGGACTCCATCCGGAAGTTCATTCGAGGGAGATATCCCTCGTTCTTTTCGAAGTCTTGGACTGGTATTGCTACTACCATTTTCATACGAGGGGTAATGTATAGCTTGAAGAAGGCTTTGTTTAAGGCTAAAAGTTGTTTTGTTGGAGAAGATAACAAAACCAAGTTTGTTGTCATACGAGATTTCAGCTTTTTCGGTTTCAAGGAAATTGTTTCCCAGGATTCCCACTCCGGGGAATGGTAAATCCTCCCGACAAACCTGAAATTCGACTTCGATATTGAGAATTTTCAATTTAACTACTCCTAGGGTCTCAAAGTACTGTCGCTGAGACCTCGGAATTTCCTAGCTTTTCCGTGTCGATAATTGTTTCAGGTTTTAACGCGGATACATTGACGAGGCATACATCCCCGCCTGTATCGATGAGGAATCGTTGGTAGTTACCTAGGAGCAGATTACACGAGATATATACTTTGGCCCAGTTCCTAGAGCGAGGATCTTTGCTCGGGGACCTTCGTGGGTTGATGATCGGTATTGGTTGAATAGGTCTGTTTTTCATTACTAGAGTATTCCAGTAAAACGAGATAGTTACGCGATTTTGAATGAAAAATTCATTTCCGAGAATAGCTTTATAACCGCCGGGTGGTTTTGGTACGAGATGGAACGTGATTTTAACTCCGAATATTTTGAGACTGATAGAACCGGTTATAGGCATTGAGCTTGTAGCGATGCCTCCAACTACTCCTGTATTTTCGATGTTACAGAGGGCTTCGTCGCATAGTTCTTCGATGCAGAGTAGTTAAGGTCAGAACCGGTGTCGAGAAGGGCGTTTACTCCGCCTTTTCGAAGTGCTGGATTTCGTAGATGGACTGTAGGGCCTCTTCCTGTAGTTAGACACTTTGGTTCGTTTTCGCTTGGACTCGTAGCTCTCCTGCGGTCATCAATTGAGGGTTCTGTTGTCCTGTTGGTGACGTCAAGTTGTTCTGGATTGGTGTTGTTCTGGTCTCGGTAGCGACATTGGTTCCGTCATAGTTGATTGATGTTCCAGTACTTGTTTCTGGGAATTTTGTAGAATCGATCGAGGGTATTGATTCTGATAATTTCGATATTGGCTCCTTGGATACTGCTGGTAATTGCCGGGAGTCCTCGTTGAAGTAGCCGGAGACTGGAAGGGCATACTCGCCATTGCCTCCGGTTGACGAGCGCCCGATCCGTTTAAAGGATCGTACGCGTCTCGACGTTCTCCTTTTGGGCAGAATGGACAGTTACAGACTATCGTCGGGTCAGATTTGTGCCGTAATTTTGCTTCTTCCGAATCTTCGTCTTCTTCAAAGTGTACCGCTCTTTTTGTAGGACTTGGTACTCCCGGATGATAACGATTTTGGTTATAATTTTGAAAAGGTCGCGGTTGATAATAATTTTGTGTCTTAGGCATATATTGCGTGTTTCGCTCGGTTCCGAACGCGAAAGTAGAGCCTATCATTTGTTGTTCTACTCGGTAACTTGGCCCGTAGTGACTGTCAGGAGCGTAGTCTTCATACGTGTCAGGGAATGGGTCTTCGTAATAGTCAGTAGTGTGTAATGGTCCGGAGGAGCTTGTCCTTAGAGGTTGACTGTATTCTTGGTATGTTAAAGTACGAGGCAGTTCGCGATAATTACCCCGATCATCATAATCTCGAGAAGGTCTCGGCATTTGCGGGTAATGTCTGTTACCGTCTTGTCTAGATCGTCTGTGAAATTCTACTGAAGGTGGGAGAGTTTCTCCCGGTATGAGTCCGTCGTCTCTCGTAGGTCGTCTACGTTCTGGTCTTCTGTACGCATCGTTTTCAATTGCTTTGTACATATCGTCTAGAGTTTCAGCTCTTTTTATTTTGCATAGGCATCTTAAAAAGTCTGGCAGATATTCGTACAGTGTAGTAGCTGCAGTCTTTTCGAATGTCCGTTTAACTACAGGTCTGTCATCTTCGGGAGCATTGAGTTCGATACGACGAACCATCTCGCTTAAACGATAATAAAAGTCTTCGATATTTTCGGAATCCTTTGGGGTTGCGGCGGCTAAATTTTTCTGCCAGGTGATATATGGGTCGCCCCTTTTGAGTTTTCGGCCTAAAACGAGTAGGATATCTTCAACAGAACTTAGTTCAACATGTTCGATCAGTCTTTTGGCCCGTCCATATAGTTTTTGGGCTACGCGCCGGGCGAAGAAATCTTGCTTATCTACTGGAATGCTCGGTAGCCAATTTCTAACTATTCCGTCGAACAATTCGAAATCTTTTACGGCGTTTGGACCTTCTCCGTTGAAGTAGGGAAGGGCATCATGAAGTTCTTTAGCTAGGGTTTGTATCTGAGCATTAAGGTTTTCCTCGTTTATAGAGGCATCGATACGGAAAGTTCTTCTAGCCATGACTCCAAACGGAAAGTCGTTTGAACAAGGGACGAAAAACTTTCCTGACTCGTCCTCGAAGAGTTCCACGATTACAGGGTGGTCTAATTTGAGGGAAAATTTAGCTATTCCAGGTGAGGTTTGAATTTGAACGAAGTTTTAAGAAGAAAGTTTTCGCTCAAAGAACTCAAAATAAAGAAAAATAAAAAATTGAATTTTATGTGACTTAAATCGCGATGTATTTTTCTCGGTCACTAGGTAAGTGGGTCACAGCTGTAGAGTACAATAACCGGAGAAAAGATTAGTTATCGTGTGTATAGAGTTGTGGTATGTTGAGTACGAACGGATAGACACGGAAGAGTTGAAAGACGGGTGTTTACTATAAACAATTTCAAGATAGTAATAAAAGAAGAATCAAAAATTTTTTTTTTTTTTTTAGATTGGAATCAGTTTACACCAATGTATAAACGCTAAAGCTTGAAGCTAAATTTAAATTTTGCTTACTTGGCGGAATGTAAGATAGTGAATTAATGTAAGAGTTTTACTTTCTAAGGTTTGAAAAAAAAAATATAAAGGATGATCTAAAAAAAATTTTTTTTTTTTTTTTTAGCTTCGGGGTGGAGATTTAGGGTCGATTGGATGGAGTTTGTACTCGAACGGCGCCTTGATAGGGGTTTGGGTTTGGCGAATTTTCAATATTGTTTCATAAAGTTCCGCGGCGGCTCTGACGTTTTCTATAATTTTCGGCCCACCAGCTTTTCTATCGGTTACGTTTTTCGCGGGCTTGGTATCTTCTTCCCAATATCTGGTTTCTATCAAGGGGCGGTGATATACCTTGCCGTTGATAAAATCTGAATGAACTTGTTTTAAATGATATCGATAGCCCGAACGTCTATTCTTTCCCATCGGCCTTTTGAGTCTCAAAAAAAATTTCTACAGAATCAAAAGTAAAAATAAAATGTCAATTATTTGGCACGGTAACCGAACGTAAAACAAAAAAATTTCGTAGATAAATTGATTTCCCAAAAAAATTTTTTTTCTTATTTTGGTGAAACTTTTATTTTTAGCCAGATAAAGTGTGATCGAGGGAAGGTGCTAAATTCAAAGCACCCTTCCCAAGAGTTGAGTTTTGTGAAAGTTTTCTCAGCTAAAGAAAGTGCTCCTCAAGCACCTTTCCAGGACTGGGAAAACTTTCGTGTAAGAGAAGGTGCTAAATTTAAAGCACCCTTCTCGTAATATGTAAGTGTAAATGTAAACGGTTCAAAATAAATTTTAGCCAAAATAAGTCCTTGTTAACTAATTTCTAGAAATAGATTAAAATGATGAAAGACGAAAATAAACTTCTATAAACAAATTTCGAATAATAGAAGTTAAAATAGTATCCGCAAACTGCTTAATCAGTAAACAAAAATTCTTTAAACGGACGTACAATATTTCTGCTGACAAGAGATACACGTGCGAGTTCGCGTGATGCGAGCCGCACCTCGAATAAAGAAACGTCAGCGAATCCTTATTCTATTATTAGATTAAGAAAAGAAAATTATAATAGAAGGTGAAAAAGATAATGAAAAGAAATGATTCTATTTAAAAATTTTTTCCTTTTATAACTCCTTTAAATAAAAAATGAAAACTAAATCCTTTAGTGAATTAAAACAATTTTGACGCTAACAAAAATTTGTTAAGCAAAGATTAGAATTTTCTGGAGTTAGTGATATATATGAAAAGATTTTACAATTTTTAATAAGACTTGAAAATTTATAGAATTTAAGAGTAAAAGAAACTGATAAATTTAGTTAAAAAAGAAAAGAAATTTTAAACTGTCAGAATTAAATAAAGTCAAATTAAAATTTACTTAACAGTGGAATTTACTCGATTTTAATAAGAAATTTAGATAGACAAAAAAGGAAATCAAATGATTTTTTTTTTTTTTTGAAGGTTTAAATTTTCTCAAACAAAAGTTAAATAATTTCGTATTCGAATCCCACCGCTGCCACCAGTGTTCTTTATGTTATGTCCAAGGGCGTTTTTAGAGCGGTAGCGTAAACGGTGGAGGTTTGGACTAACGAATTAAAGAATACGCAACGGAGGTTTTAATTCCGTTGTTTTAATTATTTATGTGGGACGTTTTCGAGATATGAATTTACCACGCCTTCGTTTGAGACTGACGGATTTTTATGAGAGTAGATGTACTTACTCTTTGCAGGATTTTTAGTTATTACCGGATCCGTGATTCCGGGGCTGTTGTTAGCGCCTTTTCCTGGATTGGGCCCTCAGATTGGTCCTTGCAGCGGATGGATTAGGATGGAATTGGGCTGCTTATTTTTACGGGCTTCTTATTTTACGAAATGAATTGATTCGAACGAATTTCACTTCTTTTTGATATTTATTTTTATAGACACTAAAACTTTTACACTTTCACAAATATGAATTTTAACGCAATTTAATTAAATGAATTTTATTTATTTGATTGAGCTAACGTCCTCCAGTCCCCCGTAGGGTAAAGTGCGCAAAACTAGCTTTTAAGAAATTTTGAATAACTTACTGACCGGATTCTCGCCTAAGTGCAGAGCAAATTAGAACTTTGAGAATACGACTCTCTAAGATACTTAAAATTAATACGTGGCCTGCCGGTTAAACCGCGTCCAAACTTCCTTTAAGTGCAGTGCAAATTAAAGCAAAGGACTCTACAAGGCACGGGCCCGTCAGTTAAACGCGGAAGTCAAATTAACTGAGCAAAGACAAGGCGTTGGCTGTTGATCGCCTTTTTAAATACTCGCGGTGCTGAGATTGCAGAAGTCCCCGCTAGTCAACCAGCAGTCGCGTAGCTTATATTTTATTGTGGCTTTCGCGCATGGAGAAGTCTTCCATCTGCGCGGGTGATTTAAATTTAAAGAAAAATTTTGGGGTGGACATAACATTTAGATGAATTAGCCCCTATTATACAAAAAAATGTTAAATTAAACTGGAGAGTGAAACCATGGATAAATGATGTAATACGTACAAAAATAATTGAACGAGATGGAGCATTTAAAATGGCAAAATTGACAGGATTTTCAACTGATATAGATAAATACAGAAAATTGCGTAATGTAGTAGTCAATGAGATCAGGAATTATAAAAATAAATATTACGAAGGGTGTATTGATAGAAATAAGTTTAAGCCAGATAAATTATGGAGTAGTTTAAAAGAATTAATTGGAGACAAAAAGAAATGTGAGTCGGAATCATTAAAAGAAATTCATTTTGAGGGGGAAGTTTATACAGATGCTAAGGTTTGTGCTGATAAAATTAATAATTACTTTATAAATAATGTCCAAAAAATAGTAGATGATATTGAAATGAATAATGAAAATGAGTGGGATGAATTTTACAACAATAATGTAAGCTGGGAGAGTTTTAAAGAAATTACTATTGCGCGAGTAGATAAAATTATTAAAAATCTAGACTCCAAGAAAGGGTCAAAGATTGAAATCAATGCTTTTGTAATAAAAATGGTATGGGAAACGGAAAAAGACACCCTAATGTTTGTGATAAATAATTCTTTAAAGCTAGGGATTATGCCTGACATATTAAAAATATCTACAGTGATACCGATACAAAAAATAAAAAGTAGTTATAAAGCTGAAGACCTAAGGCCGATAAATACATTACCTATTATTGAGCAAATTATAGAACAACTAGTAAAAGATCAACTTGAAGAATATGTAGATAAACAAAATATTTTAAATGAAGAACAGTCCGGTTTTAGGAAGTCTCACTCATGTGAAACTGCGATACAAAACTGTATCATTGATTGGCGGAGTTCATTAGATAGGGGTTTGTTAACTGGCTTACTTTTTGTGGACCTAACTAAAGCTTTTGAAACGATAGATAGGAGTAAGTTAATAGCTACATTAGAGTTAATGGGTATCAAAGGTACGGTGAAACAATGGTTTGTATCTTACTTGATCAATAGAAAACAAAAGGTCAAATTCAGAAACGCAATATCAAAAAAACTAAATATAGATCACGGTGTTCCACAGGGCTCGAAACTAGGACCACTGCTGTTTATATTATATATAAATAGTGTAACAAATATTTTTAAAGAATCTGGAATCACTTGTAGATTATTTGCAGATGATATGATCTTATACTACTCTAGTCGATATTACAAAAACATTGAGAATAAATTAAATAATGCTCTAAAATTATTAAACTCATGGTTAGTACAGAAACAATTAAAAATAAATATTAAAAAAACTGTCTTCATGATAATACACGACCGAAGAATTAAAAATGTTAGAGAACAATGTAACATATGTATAGATGGTAAAAAAATATTAGAAGTGCAAAAAACCAAATACTTAGGCATTATTATAGACGATAATTTATCATTGAACGACCATGCAATATACACGATCCAAAAAGTTGCGGCTAAAGTGAGCGTATTAGCCAGATTAGGTGATACTGTAACATCATATACAAAATCCATGATTTATAAATCAATAGTAGCGCCACATTTTGAATATTGCAGTATATTAATGATAAATTACAGTCAGAACTATATAGATGTGTTACAAAAATTGCAAAATAGATCGATGCGTTTGATACTGGGAGTGAATAAATATACAAAAATTGAACTAATGCTAGAAACTTTGGGATGGATGTCGATATGGGAACGAGTGAAATATAATACAATGATCATGGTGTATAAGATGGTAAATAATATTTCACCGAAATATTTACAAAACAAACTGACGAAAACCGGTGATACACATAATTATAATACGCGAAATCGCTCTAAATTATGGATAAACTTTACGAGAACTTATACTGCCGAAAAATCAATTACATACCAAGGTTTTAAATGGTTTAACGATCTTCCAGACCAAATCAAACAAGAATTGACAGTAGATCGATTCAAACGCTCTCTTAAAGAATATCTGAAGGAATGTAAACGAGATTAAACTGTGATACGAGAAGACATAGAAAAAATGATGTTGATATATATTGTAAATAAATTTAAATGAACTGTATTATAAAAATTGTTTATTAGTAAGAAGTCGCATTGTAGAAAGATGTAAAAGTTAAATAGCAAAGTACTAACGAATAAATATTATTATAATTATTGTTATTATTTAATTATTGTGCATTGACGTATTTAATCTAAATTAACAATTTTTTTGATTAAAAAAAAGCGTTAAAAATTTCTTTATGTATTTAAAAAGTTTAAAATTCCCATTGATCATCTGGTTTATTGATTAAAACTAAAGATTAAACGAGTCTTAGTTATATTAAGTTTTTTAATGCTACTAGTACTATAAAAAAAAAAAAAAACTAATTTTTTGATCAGGATTTGAGCTCTTTAATTAACGAACATACGACCTTTTATATAATAATATCTTTGCCTGCAATAATCCATTTATTTGTGACTTTTTAATTTTGCGCGGGAAAAGTACAAACCTTAAATTAATAATGTTAAAATAATTTATATGAATACAAAATTTTTCGTATAAACTACTAAACATTCTTATCCACAGATTCGGTAGAATCTGGCACCGAGTTCCGTTGAAAAATTCCGTTGTAAACGGAGCGCCAGACTACCGACTATGTTTACTGTAAGCAGAATGGTATTTCGAGGTTGCAAAATTTTATTTAATTATATGGTACTCCTTTTTCCAAAATGATATATCATAAAAGTAAGTCATACTCTATTTTACTGATATTAATTAATTATAATCAATTATAACATTTAATTCACTTAAAATTATTAAATTTTATCAGCACAAACTATACTAAGCCCAGAAATTTCGATCCAGACTTTTTTTTCATGGAGAAAAGTCACCGCCACAGACTAGATAAAATAAAAATGTGTAGTAATCTTACTATAGATACGCAACTATACTGAAAAAAGTTAATTCACAGCTTGCATCTACAACCACCAGAGTGCACTGGAATTATTTCTACATAAACTGTAGATTCAACGGGACAGCTCACTGAAGTTAGAACCCCAAATTTTTTTCTTTTAATTTTTGATTTTTTTTTCTATCACGTTTTCAGCTTTTTGTTTGTTCTTTATTATTCACTCTCAACATTTGATCGTTCTCCATTTATTTATTTTAAAAAGAATTTAATAATAATGTACCTTTAAGTTAGCCCCCCTGTCGCATTTTTTAATATTTTGGTAGCAATTTGGGTAATCAAGCCTCTATACATAAAAAATTTAAAATTCCCATTGATAAGCTAGTTAATTGATTGAAACCGAAGAGTTTACATGGGTCAGTCACGTTAAGTTTTTTAATGCTACTAGCTACTATGAGAGAAACAGAATTTCAATTTTTTTATTAGGATTTGATTTTCAAAATTAACGAACAAATAACCTTTTATATGATAATAGCTTTACCTGCATTAATTAATTTATTTACATATTTCTAATTTTGGGCGGGAAAAGTTCAATTTTAAAATTAAGAATGTATTAAGAGGCGAGCAAAAAATTACACTTAAAAAAAGATATGAAATCCGAACAAAAACAGATTCACTGTTAAAAATTGCGCCATGTCCACGTTCATAAAACTCATCTTAATAACATCTGCACTTTGCAAAAAAAATAAGATTCGTTACAATAATTTTCATTCTATACAAAAAAAAGTTAAATACAAAAAAATACCAATAAACCGCCATAATGTTGAAAAAATTGAAAAAAATTTGTTGAAAATTTAAAAATTTTTTTATAGTACTTGGCGCGCGTCATTGAGTACCCCAAATTTTTTCGAACGAATTTCAACCCGAGAAGAAACAATTTCGTTTGAATTTATGTAATGTAAATATGTATAATTATATATATATATATATATATATATATATATATATATATATATATATATATATATATATTATATCTTATCAGCTCTAATTATATAATATATGATTTCATAGATTGTTATGTTTATAGATTCACATCAGTGAAGTATACTCAACGAATTAAAAACACTGCTTACTGGATTAATATCAGTTTCAGTGAAAAAATCCGTTTCGAAAATTTTTTCAGATTTTTAGTGAAAATAACTGTCAATATGGTAGTCTGGTGAAGATATCTGAAATAACACAAAATTTTTTAATTCAATTTTTTTCAGTTCCGTCATTAAGCTTTCATGAAGAAACTTGATCGTGCTTCGTTTAATTATAATTAACACATTTTGATTGGCAATCACACCGCATTTTCTCAATTTAGTCGGCCATATGTTTTATTTTTTAGTCAACTCAATTTTCGCAGTGATTCCACTACAGAGTCAACGTATGCAGGCGTATTCACTTGTAAGCAAATTGCATAACCGAACAGGAGAGTGCAGTTTATTGAAATCATAAACGATGTGCGGAGAATTTAAAAATTTCAAATAAAATACGTATGCCATGTTGATTTTACCTAACTTTTGTTAAACGTATCATAAAATAATATTTCATTAATTACATTTATGCATTTTATAGGTTGACTTACTTATAAATGTTGAAACATTAAAAGGATGTTCATGTATCCTGAAAAAATTTGGGGTACTCAATGACGCGCGCCAAGTACGATAAAAAAATTTTCTTAATTTTTAAATTTTCGACAAATTTTTTTCAATTTTTTCAACATTATGGCGGTTTATTGGTATTTTTTTGTATTTAACATTTTTTTTGTATAGAATGAAAATTATTGTAACGAGTCTTATTTTTTTTGCAAAGTGCAGATGTTATTAAGATGAGTTTTATGAACGTGGACTTGGCGCAATTTTCAACAGTGAAACTGTTTTTGTTCGGATTATAATTAATATACAAATTATAATATTTTTATACAATTAATGTAAATCATTTTTGAAAAGAAAAAAGTATTTTTATATAATTTATTTGTTTCATAAAATAAATTTATCATTAAGCATAATATTTCACTAATTTTATGAAATTATAAATAAATATTAATTAGAAAAAAAAATAAGAAAAATTATATCATAAATTTATAAATAAAATTATAATTATTTATTTTTAATAAAAATAATTGATGAAAAATATTATTATTGTTATGAAAATTATAATAAGTTATGACTTATAAGTATTAAAATTAAAGTATTTATTTATATTATACAAGTATTTATTGGTAAATATAAAAATATTTTATATAAAATTTAAAATATTAATTCAAAAATATCACTAATATTTACATCATTATAATTAATATACAAATGATAATATTTTTATACAATTAATTTTAAACCATTTTTGAAAAGAAATATGTATGTTTGTATAATTTAAGTATTTTATAAAATAAATTTATTATTAAGCATAATATTTCACTATTTTCATGAAATTATAAATAAATATTAATTATTAAAAAAAAAATAAAAAAAATTATATCATAAATTTATAATTAAAATTATAAATATTGATTTTTAATAAAAATAATTGATGAAAAATATTATTATTGTTATGAAAATTATAATAATTAAAGTTTGAGTAAATTGATTAATCAATTTTTATCATTAAATAATAAAATTCTATAATATAATTAATTAATTTTATTTTAAAATAAATATATCAGGGAGAATCATATTTATTAATAAATGCTTTTTTAATATATTCAAATGATAATTAGTAATGACTTATAAGTATTAAATATGAAAAATTGGTTTATATTATACAAGTATTAATTGGTAAATATAAAAATATTTTATATAAAATTTAAAATATTAATATAAAAATATCAGTAATATATACATCATTATAATTAATAAACAAATTATAATATTATTATACAATCATTTCAAACCATTTATGAAAAGAAAAATGTATATTTGTATAAATTAAGTATTTCATAATATAAATTTATTATTAACTATAAAACTTAACTATTTTTATAAAATTATAAAAAAATTTCAATCATTAAAAAAAAAAAAAATTAAAAAAATTATTTCATAATTTTATAAATAAATCTATGAATATCTCTTTTTGATAAAAATAATTGATTAAAAATATTATTATTGTTATTAAAATTTTCATAATTGATATTTGAGTAAATTAATTAATCAAATTTAATTATTCAATAATAAAATTTAAGTATATAAATAATTAATTTCATTTTAAAATAAATATATAAGGGAGAATCATATTTATTAATAAATGCTTCTTTTAATATATTCAAATTATAATAAGTAATGACTTATGAGTATTAAAATTAAAGAATTTCTTTATATTATACAAATATTTATTGGTAAATATAAAAATATTATATATAAAATTCAAAATATTAATATAAAAATATCAGTCATATTTACATCATTATAATTAATATACAAATTATCATATTTATATACAATTAATAAAAATCATTTTTTAAAAGACAAATGTATGTTTGTACAATTTAAGGGGTAACGGTAGTAGAATTTTGGTATGGACGCCGCCATGTTCTTTTTAGATGCCACCACTATTGATGACATCTGACGGCGAGAAAAATAAATATTTAAGGAGAAATGATGAGTAGCGCGATCTTCATATAAAGATAACTGCATTATCTACAAAGATAAGGCAGACTCCGTTACTTATAGAAAAAAATTAATTAAAAAATGAACATTTAAAATATAGAATAATAATCGTGCTACTCTTCATATCTGCTCTGACAAATAAAAAACACAATATTTATAATATAAAATTAATTTAAATTTAATGACCTGACCTAATTTGAGATAATTTAATAAATTATTCACAAATTATATTTTACATAAAAATGTAAACCGGCATCTGATCAATACAATATATTCTAACATAAATTTTGTTTCAAATAAAATTTATTTAATTAATACTAATGATCTGGCCTAATTTGACATAAAATTAGTAATAATTTTATCCAAATTATAACTTACATGAAAATATAAGCTGGCATGCGATCGTTATAATTTACTCTAATATATAAACTTATCTAATTTTTAATATAGAAATCATTTAAAAATAACGATCTGGCCTAACAAGGAATAAAATAAAAAAATTTTATCCATATTACAGCTCACTTAAAAGTGTAAGCCGGCATCCGATCGATATATTTTTATTCAGTCTTAAAATTATTATTTTAAAATCTATTTAAAACTAATGATCTGGTCTAATTTGGGAAAAATTTCAAAAATTTTACCCAAATTATAGCTAACAATAAATTGTTAGCCGGCATCCGATCAGAAATAAATTAACACGGATAATAAAAATAATATTTTATAAAACTAATGATCTGGCCTAATTTGGGATAAAATGAGTAATAATTTTATCCAAATTATAACTTATATGAAAATATAAGCTGGCATCTGATCGTTATAATATACTCTTATATATAAACTTATCTAATTTTTAATATAGACTTCATTTAAAAATAACGATCTGGCCTAACATGGAATAAAATAAAAAAATTTTATCTATATTACAACTCATTTAAAAGTGTAAGCCGGCATCCGATCGATATATTCTTATTCAGACTTAAAATTATTATTTTAAAATCTATTTAAAACTAATGATCTGGCCTAATTTGGGAAAAAATTTCAAAAATTTTACCCAAATTATAGCTAACAATAAATTGTTAGTCGGCATCCGATCAGAAATAAATTAGCACGGATAATAAAAATAATATTTTATAAAACTAATGATCTGGTCTAATTTGGGATAAAATTTTCAAAAATTTTACCCAAACTGTAGCTAACAATAAATTGTTAGCCGGCATCGGATCGGAAAAAAAAATTTCGATTATTTTATATAAGAATGTTAATGTTACATGACCTGCATCTCAAATTCTAAAATTAACTCATATAAGAGCTCAAATTTCCGCAGAAACTTTTTCTGCAAGATTTACTTGAGAGCTCGTGCCAGTAGTAGTTATTGTTGGTACTTCGTACTTCGAGATATGGAGGATTACGAATAACCAACCTCCACTTGTTTATTCGGCACCCTTAATTTTTAAGTTCAATCGAGAATTTTTAATTTTTATTCAAATTTCGAGAATGGTGATGTTGAGTATCTTACGTTTTGCTGGGTTATTTTTTTAAATTCTGTTTCTGATTCAAAGCCAAACCTGAAAAAAAAAAATATAATTAGTATTAGGAATTTTATTTTTTTTTAATTAAATTTTGAGACATTTTTTTAACCCTTATCAGCACATTTTAATTTTTTCACACTTGTTAATACTCAAGTGCTGAAATATTAATAAAAAATTAAATTATTTCCTCTAAAAAAGATTTACAAATAAGAGATCTAATTAAAAAAAAATTAGAAAAGACGGTTGACCTTGCAGGCCATCCCTATAACTTTCCGCTAATCTCATACCTAAGAGATCGAATTTTGCTTGTTACTCTGTTTTTGATCTCTTCGAGCTTAAAAATATAAATTATTCATTATTTTGAGCTCTCCAAATTCAAAACAAGAGCTGTTTTATACTTTTGAGCTCTTCGTGCTTATAGGTCTGATGGAAGTTTAGTAAAGCACTATTTTTTTAATTTTCAAACTGCCATAACTTTTGAATGAATCAACCGATTTCCACGTGGTTGGTGGCAATCGGAGTTGTTTTTTGAGTCCTATGAAAAATCAAAAGCACTGATTAATCGTATTGAAAATTTCGGAGTAATTTGAAAAAAAAAATCAATTTTTTCGATTTCTTTTTTTCACGATATCTCACGAACGAATCAACCGATTTTGACCTGCTTAGCGGCGATCAACGTGGATTTTTAAGTTTAAGAGTTGATTAGTTTTTGGAATCGATCGGTAAAGCCGTTTATGAGTAATTTCAAAAAAACCGTATTTTATAATAATCGTCTACGAAAAATACAAGGATCTATTTTCGAGATGTCAATCGGTCGGTGGACGATAAGTTTCCAAGATTCTAAATAAAGGTATTATAAATTTAAATTTAAATTTAATCGGACTAGCTGTGACCGATAAACTTTTCTAATAAATTTAAATTCCTTAAAATTTCCCATGCTTGAATTATTTTGACATTAGAAGAATAAAGAAATATTGTATTTAATTATTCAATTTAGCTGAAAATAAAGAGAAAAAATTTTTTTGTGACACTGATTGAATTTTGATTATTTTATAGAAATAATATAAATATAAAGATTTTTTAACTTCCCGCTAAGAAAATTGAAAATTTTCAAAAATCGGGAAGTTATTAATATTTCCCCATTTGCAAAAATCGAGTTCTCATCGGATCTCGACGTTTTGAGGTCCTGGGAAGCTTCCGTGACTACTCCTGCGATGATGTCCGTATGTCTGTATGTGTATATATATATGTATGTATGTATGTATGTATGTATGTATGTATGGCCATATGTAAGCCTTTTATAACTTTTGAACAGCTTGACAGATTGGAATGAACTAAGCGGCGTTCTATAGACTTACATGAAACATTCGATTTCCTGTGAATTTGGCCCGTTTTGAACCGGTAGGTTTCGAGAAATCTAAAAAAACTAAGAAAAAAAAATTTTTCAAAAGTGGTTTTTTTGAAATAACTTTCAAACGCCTTTTACCGCAAACCGGGTCAAAATCGGTTGATTCATTTGTGAGATATCGTGAACTCAAGAAATCGAAAAAATTGATTTTTTTCAAATTACTCCGAAATTTTCCATATGATCAATCAGTGTATTTGATTTAGGACTCAATAAACAACATCGATTGCCACCAACCGCGTGGAAATCGGTTCATTCATTCAAAAGTTAGGGCAGTTTGAAAATTAAAAAAAAAGTGCCATTCGGCAGCCGAAATGGAAGTAGATTTCATAAGAACATTTCATATCATAAAAATGAAAAAATGCGCGTGTAAGAAATTAAAAAATCTACAAGTGCATTTTTTCAAAAATTTAAAATTATCTCTGAAAATAGAATTCATAGCTAAATTTGTCATTAAGGACAAATTTGGGAACTGGGGAAATAAAGGATAAAGGGAAAGGGAGGACCTTTACTTAGTAGGAATTTTCAGTAACCGAAAAAATAATTCGGACAGCTCAGACCGGGACTCGAACCCGGATCGTTTGGTAACGCGCCAAAGGCTCTACCAGGGAGAGCCATATTTTAGATTATTAAATATATTAATATATATTCATATATAATTTTTATTATTAAATATATTAATATATATTAATATATAATTTCATATCAAAACGACTGCAAAAGTAAAATTTCATAGAAAACATCCCAGAACAGACAATTTTTATCAGTCCAGGGATGTGTGCGAATATGTAAATTAAAGTTTATTTCGTCAGCTTTAAGATGCAATTAATCAGAATCGGATATCTCAATCCGTTTAAAAGTTATTTGAGAAAGAAGCAGCTAAAAAAAGCAATTTTCGGATTTACCAAATTTTAAAATGCTATAATTTCTAAACTAATAGACCGAATGGGCTCAAATTTGAACTCGACCTTCGTAATTAGCCATAGAATGAATATGTTTAGATTCATTAAAATCCGATGAGAATTGTAGACGCTATCGTGCCGACAAGCCCGCGTTATATCGTATATATTGTGACGTGGGAAATTTCCCACCTAGAATCTTATTAGAGAATTATTTTTTTTTTGGTATTATTTAGCCTTGTGTGTTGGTCAAGCTGATGAAAGGCTAAGATTCGACGCGACTGTGTCGCCCCAAGTGGTCCCGGTCATTAAACAAAGCTCGAGGTAGAAATTCAAGCCGAACGCGCCAATTAGTAGAATTAAGGAATGGATGAGTCCGAACTAAATTTAATGTATCGGGTATAGAGTGAGTGAGATAGTATGAATGGGGAAAGCGACCGGACAAACCCGCATTTCAGTCGATATCAGCGACCGAGGAGACATCTGGGAGGAGCAGCGAGGGACTAGCCAGATACGGAATCGGACTCCACGAACGACTTGAAGTTGAAACGGCGGGAGACACGTCGAGGCTCCACCTGAACGCCGAATATCGTACTGAATTGGTAAATCGACCAATCATCGATCCGAGTTATTTATCGTACGACGGCTGATTGGACGCGCAGCTCATCAGCAGTGCTGAAGGAAAGGCCACGTGTTGGAAAAAGGAAAACGGAAAAGCCGGTAGAATAATTCCGACCGAACGCTTATATGCCACGTGCAATAAAATCGAGCATTGGAAAAACGCAGTAATTTTGGTTGCTATCGCTGTTTTTGTGACAAATATAAATTAATTAATTAAAAAAAAATCGGCAATACCTTTTTTTTTGCTATCGCTGTCTGTTTTTTTTTTTTTGTAAGAAAAAGAAAGAGGAATTGAACCGTCTTGTTTTTTTTTGTGTTGAGGAAAAGTAGTTTTTGTACTTGAAAAATCGACACGAAAGTTGCTCGTAGAATTTCGCCGTTTTGCTATCGAGTTAAGTTCAGTGAATACTAAGAGAGTGTTGCACCAGCGTCAAGGTCATCAACTGCATTGTGACGTTCGATCTCGCCGTTCCCGGGGAAAAGCCATCGCCGAGGAATCACCTCATCAGTACCGCCGACATCGAATTTTTTTTGTAATTGATCTACATCCCGAGAGGTCGACTGAGTGGGGTAAGTGCGGTCGCAGTTGTTAATTTACCTGGGTGACTTCACCACGAACCGCGATTAACATATTATTATCGATAATTTTATTGAAAGTTTTTTTTTTGAAAATTTGCTCACGAATTCGGAATTGAGTCCGAAATCAAAAGTACCGGAATTCAACAATCGCGTTGCTAAATTCCGGCTTGGTGACGTCAGCCAGGTACCCGGTGCCAAATTAGATGATAATACGTATTAATATCCTTGTGTATAATTGTTTGAGTTAAAGTATACTTCTGAAAATTTTGTCGCAACTCGAGCTTTGTTCCCGCGAATTACTCGACGGGTAATAGCGATCCCAGATAAACTGGTGATTAATTATTTATTTTTTTTTCTGCTGATCGAAACCGGCGAAGTAAATTAATTTTGTTATTTTTTTTATTATTATTCTTAAATAAACAAGTTTTATTTAATTCGCAACTTTATTGTTACTCGAAACCGGCGTAATTTTTTTTTAATAGGCTCGCCACTGTTGTTAATCGAACCCGGCGAACTAACTGATTTTTTTTTTTGTTGTTAACAAATCGTAAATTGTTGCTCAGCGAACACGGCGAATAAATATTTGTCTTGATTAATTAATTCGAAACAATTGTTAGCCGAAACAAGCGAGATAATTTATTTTATGAATTATTTTGTTTGTTGTTAATTTCGTTGTTCCCTGCGAACTACTTGACTGGATTTTAGTGACTTGCGTGAACGAAATTTAGATTTTGCGTTCTTGTTGCGATTGCCTGTGGCCCAAAATCCGATTGGCTTGTTATTTTGGCGTTTTATGAAAATTATGTAACGATATTTTATAACAATTTTTTTTTGTATTGATTTTTATTCGTCCTCTGATAATTTTTTTGGATTGAACCTGCGAATGTTACTCGATCTCGCTAATTGTTGAATAAATAATTCACTCGTAATCGTGCCTGTACAATTAATTTATTTGACCTAATTTTAATTATTCCTCGAATCGATTCCTCGTACGCTTTGTAAAAACATTTGAATCTCTTCGGCCTCGACCCGCCGCCCAACGACGATCCACGTGGACCAACGAACCGTGGAACGAAAG
This sequence comes from Cotesia chilonis, assembly GCA_018835575.1. Classification (NCBI taxonomy): domain Eukaryota; kingdom Metazoa; phylum Arthropoda; class Insecta; order Hymenoptera; family Braconidae; genus Cotesia; species Cotesia chilonis. Next base: position 22,042 of record RJVT01000261.1, read on the forward strand.
TTCCTGGCGCCCAACCATCAACGAACCAGGTAGGCCAAAACATTTAGGTGGACCTCTTCGGCGCTGACGACGCCAGCGCAGCGAAAAAGCCATTATAAATTTTGGCGCCCAACGTGGGGCTACACGAAGAGATTCCGACGCGTCGCGACTATTTCGAGCGAATTTGCAGCAGATAGTTAGGTTAATTAATTAAGATGAGCTCAAGCGACGAAAGCCCGAATGATATGACGAACCCGCATGAACGAGAGAACATGGACGATATCGAGCACCCCATCGATCCATTACACCGGCAGAATCCGACCCCGCCTGTTCGCTCAGGCACGCCACCTCCGAGCACTTCGAGACAGGGAACCTCGAAGGCTGAAGTCAACCCTCTCGCAGCCGAGCGACGACGGCTCACGGCCGAGCGACTCCGAATCCAAGCCGAAGTCGCCGATTTGGAGCGTCAAACTCGGGAATTAAGTGCTCGGGAACACTCTATGCGTACCCTCGATCAAACAGGATCGACAACTAGAACCGCAAACGAAGCAGACGAATGGGTTTATGCGTTAAACTCACTGCAGGTCAGCGAGATGCTCGTAACTCTGAATGCTAACCCATTGGGAACGTCAGACGTGCTTCGAGATCGACTTCTGCGCGCATTGAAACGTAACATTGACCCAGATACGATCTGGACTCTCGAAGATCAACCGATCACGCGATTTTCGGACGATCTTACGACGAAAGGGGCCTACAGTCGCATTGACTTGCCTCCTCACTGCGTCAATGCGGTTGTGGCGACGATGACGACAACCACGACGGTCACAACGACAGCGACCGGCCGATTAACGGTAATTACAACCCCGACCAATACCGAAGGGTATTTGCTGACCAATCGCGACCCGTATGTCGGTGGGCGAACCAACGAGGCCCATACGACCCATCCGAGTCCCAGAACGATTCGAAGTCCGCCTCATGTCAGATTCCCACCTGCAGCGAACTCGACGATGAGCTATGTGAACCAACAAGCTCATAATGCCGGATGTTCGCCAATTACGCGAGAAACTCACGACTTGGACAGTCGTCAGTGTCTCTCGCGTAATGGTGGTGCTCATTATCAGCCTGCCATGTACGAACGAGTGTCCAAATGGAATTTAAAATTCACTGGACAAGACTCGTCAAAACTGGAGTCATTCCTACGACGTCTTGAGGAATGCCAGGTGACCTGTGGTCTTCATGACGCTGACGTGTTGGCTATTATGCCACTTGTTCTCACAGGAGCAGCCAAGACATGGTGGACCCACATGAAAGGGGCCATCGACTCGTATGAGGTCTTGTGCAACGCTCTTCGTGAACGTTTCGGCGAACCCGATATTGAGTGCCGCCTTCTCGGCGAAGTCGTGAATCGCACTCAAGGTCCGTTGGAGTCAGGTTTGGATTACCTGGACTCGATTTTGGCTATGTGGGCATTAGTTAGTGAGCCTTTGCCACTACGCCTACAGTTGAATTTCGCTTTCAACAATCTTCGTTCGGAGTATCACGTCGTGATACACCGTGAAGACTTCGCATCTTTTGGCGAGCTGTATCGACTCGTTCGTGACTTCGATCGACCCAGACGCCGCACGCAACCGCGTACTCCGGTCACGCCAAACGAGAGCGTGATGCCGGAGCTGGCATATCAGCCCGATCGATACATGTCACGAGTACCGGGTAAGACGACCAAGTCGCAGGTGGCGGCCATTGATGACGTTTCATCAGCATCAAAACCGCCAAAATCGCCAAACTCGCCTCGCAGGAAGAGGAAAACTTCCCCGACCTCAGTGGTACAACAAAAAGTCGTCGAAAACGTCGCACCACTGCCGCCAGTGGCTGCTTGAACGTCTCGGCGTCAGCTTTTGTGCCACGCGATAAGGTGGACAACCTCGACCATTCACGATCGATCCTGGACTACGAGGGCGCTGTTTCAATTGTGGCCAAGCAGGTCACTTGCGAACAGCATGCCCGAGTCCACCCCGAACCGGTTACTGCTGGACTTGTGGTTCAGCAGATTGTACGACAGTTGGGTGCCCTGGTTGCACCCGCTGGCAACAACGTCGGGCTGCGTCGTCGGGAAACGCTTCCCGGGGACAGCAGTAGACGATCCACCGCTGATCTCCGTCGAATTTGGGATCGAAAGTCCGGTTAAAGAGGTGGTCGCTGTGGCTACGTTACCTCTACCGGATATCTTCGACATTAATATAGAACCATTCGGCCCTGCGAACCAGAACCCCGATGCGAACAATTCCGAACCTTATGTATATCGACCCGTAATCGAGACGACCGCTCATGCCCGACCCAAACATCAATGCAATGTATGCGCATCGACCGAACAGCTATGGCGCTGTCGGCAGTGTAAGAACGCATATTATTGCTCGAAAGAACACCAAGTAGAGGATTGGCCGATTCACCAGCACATCTGTGCCACCCCTGACGAACGAACACTAATTTTTCGAGAATTAGCCGCTGAAATTTGCCCCACGACGATAGAAGGAGACGATCAACGACCCTTCGTGAACGTACAAATCGGAGAACGCACTATTAAAGCCCTCTTGGATACAGGGGCCTCAGTGACATGCCTCCGAGACGTAGACGAACGCAACTGGGTCTATGGACTCGGCGTACGCGTTCGTCCGATGAGACATAAGACCGCTGCCGTGGCTGATGGATCAGTCATGTCGATACACGCACTCGTAACTTTGCCATTAGTACTCGACGACGAGATGCGACTCGTTGAAGTACGAGTCATACCATCTCTGAAGTACGAAATGATTCTCGGCATGGATGCAATCATTGCCTTCGGAATTTGCTATGATGGACACACCCGTCGCTGGTGGACAAAACGAACCAGCGACATATACGATTGGAACTCGAAAACGTACCTACATGAACAAGACGTCGCGGCGATTGTCGAAATTACGCCCGAACAACAAAGCGCTCTCGACGAATTGCTGGCTCGTCGACTGCCATCCGTAAATTATACTGGTGAGACGACATTCACGAACCTTCTGACCCATGAAATCGACGTGCAGGGGCACGAACCGATCCGACAACGGAATTACCCGACATCACCGATAATCGAAGCCGAGATGCGCCGCCAGGTAGATGAGTTACTGGCTGCTGGCATCATTGAACCATCCACGAGCGCTTGGTGCAATCCTGTGATCATGGTGAAGAAAGCAACCGGGGAATATCGAATGTGTCTGGATTTCAGGCGACTGAATGCTATTTCGAAACCGTGTGCATACCCATTACCGTTGATGACGTGGATTCTCGATCAGCTAAGCGGCGCGAAGTTCATTTCGAAGATTGATCTTAAGCACGCGTATCACCAGGTCAAATTAGACCCAGCGAGCCGAGAATACACCGCATTTTGTGTCCCAGGGCGCGGAATGTTCCAATACGTCGGTATGCCGTTCGGATTAGCGGGTGCACCTCCTCATTTCCAACGACTAATCGACAAGATGTTAGAACGACGACGAGCACTCAAGGTCTTCGGGTACTTGGATGATCTGATAGTGGTCACCGAAACGTTCGAGGAGCACCTCGAGGCCCTGGAGGAGATCTTCGACGCACTAGCAAGTGCGAACTTGAAGATTAATATCGACAAATGCGAGATCTGTACCGACGAAGTGCGTTATTTGGGGTATCGCGTCAACGAACAAGGATTGCTCGTTGATCCAGATCGGGTCAAACCCATGCTGGAGTTCCCGAGACCCTCAAACATGAAACAGGTACGACGATTTCTTGGGATGGCGTCTTGGTATCGGCGTTTTATCCCTGATTTTGCGACCCTGGCCGAACCATTGACGAGATTGACTAGTAAGAAAGTTCGTTGGACTTGGACCACCGAACAAGACACCGCATTCGAAGCCTTGAAAGTGGCTTTGGCTACGGCACCAGTGCTAGCGTGCCCCGATTATTCGAAGACTTTCGTATTACAAACCGATGCCAGCGCGACAGGTTTAGGTGCTGTTCTGACGCAGGAACACGAAAGTGGAGAGAAAGTCGTCGCGTACGCCAGCAGAATCATGAATAAGGCCGAGAGGAATTATTCTGCGACAGAACGTGAATGTTTAGCAGTCTTATGGGCCTGCGAGCATTTTCGACGATACCTTGAAGGTTATCGCTTTAAGGTGATTACAGATCACAGCAGTCTGCGTTGGCTGCGTGATTTGAAAAGCAAAACGCCTCGATTGAGCCGATGGGCTATGCGATTAGCCGAATATCAGTTCCCAATCGAATATCGCAAAGGATCTTTAAACGATGTACCCGATGCCTTGTCACGAATGTTTGAACGTGACGATTACGAACCTGATGATGAACTGTGCGTAGTTGACGACGCAGAACCCGAACCTGCCGATGTACCAGCAGCTGAGCTGGTCGACGACTGGTATACACGACGTAAACGGACGTAATGACGAACCCAAGCCGATGGAAAGGCTGGCGAGTCGAAGATGACCGCCTATATCGATTTCGGCCGAAGCAAATGATCACCCAGGTCGTCGAGGACCTGGATGCCTGGAAATTAGTCCCACCGAAAGCCGCTCATTGGGGAATAATCGCTGAAAACCACGATCCACCCGACGCTGGCCATTTAGGAGTCGAGAAAACGGTAAATCGAGTCGCAACCGACTATTATTGGCCTGGAATGGACGAAGACGTACGTAAATACGTTGGCGAATGTGCGACATGTCAAACTGCGAAGGTCTCTCAACAACCACCCGCTGGATTGATGTGTAGACGAACCGTACATACGCCTTGGACTGTGGTAGCCGCTGACTGTATGGAATTTCCGGCCAGTAAGAACCAGTTCAAATACATGATCGTATTCCAGGATTTATTCACCAAATGGATCGAGTTATGTCCAATTCGGAAGGCTGATGGCCCGACGATCATCCGTGAGTTCGACAAACTCATCGTACATCGCTTCCGCTGCCCTGAAGTGCTATTGACCGACAATGGCACCGAATTCGCGAACAAACTGATGGAAGAGGTCGCGTATGCCTATGGGATACATCATTCGCGAACTCCACCGTACCACGCTCAAGCGAACCCAGTCGAACGCGTTAATCGAGTATTGAAAACGATGATTATTTCATATGTTGAGTTGGATCACCGACTATGGGACGAACATGTCCATGAATTCCGTCATGCGTACAATACGGCCGTCCACAGTTCGATACACGTTTCCCCAGCCATGCTGAACTATGGTTGGCAACCCAGACCACCGAAATACTATCGAAAACTGATCGAAGGTGACGTAGACATTCCCTGTCCCGACACTACCGCCTGGGCCAACCGGATGACCCGATTGACCCAACTTCACGACCTGGTAGCCGACAATTTAGGACGTAGTTTCGAACGTCAAGCCCGCTATTATAATCGTCATCACCGAGACGAGCGTTTTGCCGTCGGAGATGTCGTCCGAGTCAGACAACACGTGTTATCCCGAGGAGCCGACCGGTTCTCGTCGAAACTCGCGCGTAAATATTCCGAAGAAACCTATACCGTATCAAATGTTATTCACCTGTCGTCTACGAACTTGTCGATCAAAATGGTCGACCAACCGGTCGCCAACATGTTAAAGCGCTGCGACTCGTACGCCCACAATTAAATAATGCCGATCTCGACGACTAGGAACAAAGCTCGAGCTAATGCATGTACTTAATTGTTGGTTTGTGTATTATTGTCGCATGTTATATGTGTGTGGTAATTATTACAGGATGTCGAACTACGAAGCCGTACAGTACGCCCAGCTCATGTGTTGGGCTGAGTATTTCCGACCAGAGTGGGTGGAGCCGCTGAAGGAAGCTGAGGAAGCTCACCGCCGAAGCCTGCGCATTGCGCCGCTTCACTCGTCGCAAGCCCGGTTTTGGGCCCAGGTGCGGGCATGGTGGTATCGGGAACCACAACCTAACCACACATCGGCGATTCCTCTGATGTGGCGTTGCTCTCGCTGCAGAGCCGCCATAGCGAGTCCAGGCCAGTGTGTCCTCGGAGCCAAGCAGGTGTTGGAGAGCCACTTGCGGCCGATACAGCAGGTGGAGTATGCCATGGCGATTTTGCGCCGAAACACACCACCGACGCTAGTGCCAAAGGTGTCACGCGACATCGCAAGGCTGCGAGCAATGGCACTCGCCGAGAAGCTCCGTCAGGGAGCCGAGCTTCCGCCGATCCGCCATGCCGGATGTTGGAATTGTGGCCTGGGCCACAACATGACCGACTGCCCATTTCCGCGGGGGACCTTCTGTGCTCACTGCGGGCATCAGGGGTTCTACTTCGAGGAGTGCCCGCGATGTAAGCCAACCCTTTTTGGTCTGCCGCCTCGAGACGCTGACTCCCGCCAGAGACGACATTAATCCGTGCCGAAAGGCGTGGGTAGCCGATACGTCGGCTAACGACGTGGTCGCCGCCGCCGTGAATTTTTTTTTTTTTTTGTTTTGTTTGTTACCTGTTTTTTGGTTTGTATGCGCCGTTGCGCTTGTGGATTCGCAAAGCGAAACCTGATCTCTGCCGCCCAATAGGGAGGCAAGTACTGAATTTGAAAAATGTATTTTTTTTTTATTTTGTGTGTTCCGTCGATACGCCGTTGCGTACCAAGTTTTTTGTCATCGTCGCATGACGTCGTAAATTGAACGTGCCGCTGAGCGGAGTATTAATGTAATTTTTTTACTATGGTTATTATCATTATATTTTTTTGCAATAAACGTTCGTTCTTGTACATTGCTCTCATTTATGTTGCATCCTACCCCTATATTCAGGTGAAGGGACCAATGGCACCGATTCTGCGACCCATGTGGCTCCCAGTCGACGTCTGGGGGAGGTGTTGTGACGTGGGAAATTTCCCACCTAGAATCCGATTAGAGAAATATTTTTTTTTGGTATTATTTAGCCTTGTGTGTTGGTCAAGCTGATGAAAGGCTAAGATTCGACGCGACTGTGTCGCCCCAAGTGGTCCCGGTCATTAAACAAAGCTCGAGGTAGAAATTTAAGCCGAACGCGCCAATTAGTAGAATAAGGAATGGATGAGTCCGAACTAAATTTAATGTATCGGGTATAGAGTGAGTGAGATAGTATGAATGGGGAAAGCGACCGGACAAACCCGCATTTCAGTCGATATCAGCGACCGAGGAGACATCTGGGAGGAGCAGCGAGGGACTAGCAGATACGGAATCGGACTCCACGAACGACTTGAAGTTGAAACGGCGGGAGACACGTCGAGGCTCCACCTGAACGCCGAATATCGTACTGAATTGGTAAATCGACCAATCATCGATCCGAGTTATTTATCGTACGACGGCTGATTGGACGCGCAGCTCATCAGCGTGCTGAAGGAAAGGCCACGTGTTGGAAAAAGGAAAACGGAAAAGCCGGTAGAATAATTCTGACCGAACGCATATATGCCACGTGCAAAAAATCGAGCAATTGGAAAAACGCATAATTTTGGTTGCTATCGCTGTTTTGTGAAAATATAAATTAATTAATTAAAAAAATCGGCAATATTTTTTGCTATCGCTGTTGTTTTTTTTTTGTAAGAAAAAGAAAGAGGAATTGAACCGTCTTGTTTTTTTTTGTGTCGAGGAAAAGTAGTTTTTACTTGAAAAATCGACACGAAATTGCTCGTGAAGTTTCGCCGTTTTGTTATCGAGTTAAGTTCAGTGAATACTGAAGAGAGTGTTGCACCAGCGTCAAGGTCATCAACTGCATTGTGACGTTCGATCTCGCCGTTCCCGGGAAAAGCCATCGCCGAGGAATCACCTCATCAGTACCGCCGACATCGAATTTTTTTGTTTGTAATTGATCTACATCCCGAGAGGTCGACTGAGTGGGGTAAGTGCGGTCGCAGTTGTTAATTTACCTGGGTGACTTCACCACGAACCGCGATTAACATAGATTATTATCGATAATTTTATTGAAAGTTTTTTTTATTGAAAATTTGCTCACGAATTCGGAATTGAGTCCGAAATCAAAAGTACCGGAATTCAACAATCACGTTGCTAAATTCCGGCTTTGGTGACGTCAGCCAGGTACCCGGTGCCAAATTAGATGATAATACGTAGTTAATATCCTTGTGTATAATTGTTTGAATTAAAGTATACTTCTGAAAAATTTTGTCGCAACTCGAGCTTTGTTCCCGCGAATTACTCGACGGGTAATAGCGATCCCAGATAAACTGGTGATTAATTATTTATTTTTTTTTGCTGCTGATCGAAACCGGCGAAGTAAATTAATTTTGTTATTTTTTTTATTATTATTCTTAAATAAACAAGTTTTATTTAATTCGCAACTTTATTGTTACTCGAAACCGGCGTAATTTTTTTTTAATAGGCTCGCCGACTGTTGTTAATCGAACCCGGCGAATTAACTGATTTTTTTTTGTTGTTAACAAATTCGTAAATTGTTGCTCAGCGAAACGGCGAATAAATATTTGTCTTGATTAATTAATTCGAAACAATTGTTAGCCGAAACAAGCGAGATAATTTATTTTATGAATTATTTTGTTTGTTGTTAATTTCGTTGTTCCCTGCGAACTACTTGTGACTGGATTTTAGTGACTCGCGTGAACGAAATTTATATTTTGCGTTCTTGTTGCGATTGCCTGTGGCACAAAATCCGATTGGCTTGTTATTTTGGCGTTTTAATGAAAATTATGTAACGATATCCTTTATAACAATTTTTTTTTGTATTGATTTTTATTCGTCCTCTGATATTTTTTTTTGGATTGAACCTGCGAATGTTGATCGATCTCGCTAATTGTTGAATAAATAGTTCACTCGTAATCGTGCCTGTACAATTACTTTATTTGACCTAATTTTAATTATTCCTCGAATCGATTCCTCGTACGCTTGTAAAAACATTGAATCTCTTCGGCCTCGACCCGCCGCCCAACGACGATCCACGTGGACCAACGAACCGTGGAACGAAAGTTCCTGGCGCCCAACCATCAACGAACCAGGTAGGCCAAAACATTTAGGTGGACCTCTTCGGCGCTGACGACGCCAGCGCAGCGAAAAAGCCATTATAATATATATATATATATATATATATATATATATATATATATATATATATATGTAGTGGAGGATTTGACGACAGTATTTTTTTATTGCTAAAAAAGATTAATTATTATTCCACAACTCTATGTCCATCGAAATTTTTTTTTTCAAACTGTTTTTTCCTTGATATTTTCCAATTTTTCTCTATATGGTATATATGACGACACGCTCACCGTGGCAGATTTGACGACATTTTGTTGGTTTTGACGTCATTTTCTTAACCGTGGTTTTGACGACATTGGCAGTTTTGACTACATTTCTGAAATGGCATTTTCAACGACATTTATAAAATGATAGTTTTAACGCCACTGGCATACTTGACGACAATTAAATGATATTTTGAGGTCAATCCTCAAAGTAACTCGTCATCGCGTAATTTTTCTGAAATGGTATTTTCAACGACATTTATCAAATGACAGGTTTGACGGCATTAACATATTGCAAGCCATAAGCGCGAAGCGCGCAGGTATGCTCTACTCTCGCCTAAAAATCGTGATTTCAATTAAAACGTGATTTTCATAATTTAAACGAAAAAAATTATGGATGAAAAGCATATTGAAATAAATAATAATAACTACAGAATACGTTAAAAAAATTTTCTTATTGATTAAATAAGATTTCTCAGAAAAAACTCGTTTTTTTGATGAATTAAATGAATAAGAGTGTGGTATTCGCAGGAGCACTGGGCTTGACAACACCACAACTTTGTCAAAAATCACTTTCACGATTTAATTTTTTTTTTGTTTTATTCGTTAGGAAGTTTGTCGAAATCCTTGTAAAAATTGCGTGTCAATATAATTCCGGTTCGATGCAGTTAATTTTTTTCTACTGTCAGTTCGGTGACTTTTTCTGCGGTTTCGGCAGCTATAAACATTATTTTTCATAAAACAGGATTAAAATAACTATAAACAAGCAGAAACTATACACACATAATGGTATAATTACTAACTATTTTATCATCTGTTAATATTTTTCTTTAGCACGACCTACAGAAGGGATAAAACTAGCTTACAAAAAACAAGTATTTATCATGTCTCCACGTTATAAGGTCCTAGAAAGCAGTACTGACTATTCCCACGAGGTTGTCACTGTGTGTGTGTGTGTGTGTGTGTGTGTGTGTGTGTGTGTGTGTGTGTGTAACCCTCTAATAACTTTTGAACGGCTTGACCAATTCGATCGTGGTTAGCACCGTTCGAAAGGGCTCGACCAAACTTAAATTTTCAATACGATTCGAAAAATAAAATAAAAAAAAAATTTTTTTTCAAATAACTTTCAAACGGCTGTACTGATCACTTTCCAAAACAAATCAGCTCTTAACCGTGAAAAACCACGTCAATCGGCTCCAAAAACGTCAAAATCGGTTTAATAGTTCGAGAGGAATCGACGACAAATATTTCGAAAAAAGTGGTTTTTTCAAATAACTCCGACATTTTGTTTTGGATCGTTTTTGATAACATAAAAAAATTATTAGAGCTCAAAAAACCGCGTCGATCGCCGTCAAGAACGTCGAAATTGGTTGATTGGTTAGAGAGATATCGTTGATGAAAAATTTGGGAACAAGTGTTGTTTTCAAATAACTGCGACATTTCTTTTAGGACTATTTTCTGTACTAAAAAAACTGCGTCGAATGCGACTAAGCAAGTCAAAGTTGAACAATGCGTTCAAATATTACAGCCATTTAAAAATTTTTTGAGCTCGAAGAGCTCAAAAAATGAATAGATTTTCCAGCGTTATGCTTGAAAATAAGTGGGAAGTTCCAGGAATGGCCTGCAGGGTCAACCCTTTTCCAGATTTTTAACTTCCCGCCAAGAAAATCGAAGATTTTCGAAAAATCGGGAAGTTAGTGTTTTCACCCCGTTTTGCAAAAATCGAGTTTTCAACAAATCTCGACGTTTTGAGGCCTTAGAAATCTTCCCTGACCCTTCCCGCGATGGTGCCTGTGTGTGTGTGTGTGTGTGTGTGTGTGTGTGTGTGTGTGTGTGTGTGTGTGTGTGTGTGTGTGTGTGTGTGTGTGTGTGTCAAGTTAGACCGATTCGGAGCAATAGATTTTGAGAAATCTTAAAAAAACTTCGAAAAAATTTTTTTTCAAATGTGGTTTTTTATGAATAACTTTCAAACGGCTTTACCGATAAATTCCAAAAACTAATCAGCTCTTAACATTAAAAAACCACGTCGATCGCCATCAAGCCGGTCAAAATCGGTTGATTCCTTCGTGAGTTATCGTTGACGAAAGAAATCGAAAAAAAGTGTTTTTTTCGAATTACACCGAAATTTTTGGTCTAATCAATTTGCTTTTGAAAATATATCATATAATTTAAAAAACTGCGTCGAATGTCGCCAACTGCATGAAAATCGGTTCATTCATTCAAAAGTTATTGCGGTTTGAAAATTGAAAAAATTGTGTTTTATTCAACTACTATCAGAGTTTTGAGCTCGAAGAGCTCAAAATGACACAAAAATCATTTTTTTGAGCTCGAAGAGCTCAAAAACGTAACAAGTGGAATGTTGAGAGCTGAGGTATGGAGATAGCGGGAAGTTGCAGGGATGGCCTTTAGGGTCAACCGTTTTCCTAATTTTTTTTTATTCGTTTTTTTTTTTGTTTGAATTTTTCCGCGAATGGTATTATCTCCTTTGTAAGTCGAGCCAATAAACTATCTTAACAGATGATAAAACAGTAGTAATTATACCATTATGTATGTATAGTTTCTGCTTGTTTATAGTTATTTAAATCCTATTTTATGAAAAATAATATATATAGCTGCCAAAATTGCAGAAAAATTCACCGAACGAACAGCCAGAAAAAATTAACTGCATTATTGAAACGGGACTATTTTGACAAGCAATTTTCACAGGGGTTTTGGCAAATTTCCTAAGGAATAAAACAAAAAAAAATTAAATACTGAAAGTGATTTTTGACAAAATTGTATTGACAAGCCCAGTGCTCTTGTAAATACTTCGCTCTTATTCATTTAATTCGTAAGAGAAACGAGTTTTTTCTAAGAAATCTTATGTAATCGATAAGAAAATCTATTTAACGTGTTTTGTAGTTACTAATATTTATCTCAATATGCTTTTTATACATAATTTTTTTCGTTTAGAGTACGAGAATCACGTTTTAGTTGAAGTCACGATTTTTAGGCGTGAGTAGAGCATACCTGCGCGCTTTGCGCTTAAGGCATGCAATATTAATTTGAGATAGTGAAAAAAAATATATGCTAGGGTGTTCCAAAAAATCGACTAATTTGGTTGTTTTAAGTTCTTGAAATTTCGTTAAAAGACGCAAGAATAATAATTCTTCCAAACTTCGAGTCCTTATTATTGACATGTAGGGGTCGGAAATTGGAAATTTTTGAATTTCCATTTGAATAACATCGGAAAAAAATTTTCTTTTATTTTGGAATTTATTTTCTAGTCTCCAATATAAAGTTGACGATAGTGTAATACGTATTTTTATAGAAAAATTAATGCTCTACAAAAAAGGTCTTCAATAAATTTTTGATAAAACTACTTCTTCGACGTTAATTAAAAAATAAAATTAAGTTCCTGATAAATTTTAAGATTTTTTTAATTTTCAAGCAAACCTATCACTTTTATCAAAAAATATTACTAGAGTATTTTTGTAGATCATTTAATTCCTTATGAATTATCTTATCGTAAATTTCATGAAATTCCTTAAAAATCGTAAGTTATTTGCATTTTTATTTCTACCAATGGAAAAATACCGAATTATCATTTCTTAAAAATATTTGACTTTGAAATAATTAATTTTCATAGCAGGAATTTTAAAATTTGATGTGTATAATAGTATGGTAAAATTTTATAAAATTTTATCAAAGTTTGTAAATTTTGAATTATTTTATGAAATTTTTTATGTTAAAAGGCCTAATAAAAGTTCATAAAATTTTAAGATATTCCATTAAATTTTAAATCATTTTAGTTCGAAACAAGAATAGAAACAATTAAAAAAAATTTTGCAATCTGTAATAACGTTTCATTTCGTAAAATTCATTTATAATTATAAAACTAATTAACTTGTTAGAAACTAATGAAAAAATGCTAGGACTCAGAATGGGTCCTCTGATCGATACTCTTGTAATTGACTCACTTGTTTAATTCACGTAGGTTGATGTAGTGATTTTCATTTGCATGCACATTCCAGAGAAGATTTTTATACAAATTTTAGTAAATTTCATAAATTTCATGAAATTAAATAGGATTATGTAAAGCGTGTAATAAATTCGTTACAATGCAGCTTTGACGACAGTGATGAAAATCAACAGCGCTTTCCAAAGTATTTGACGTCATCCTCTACGAAATCAAATGAAATAATTATCAATATTAATGTTATACAACGGTAGCTATGACGACACCTAAATGATATTTTGAGGTCTGTCCTCGGAGTATCATCTTACGAGGTTACATTTCAAAATGTATTTTGTTACTATCTAAGGGAATATTTATTCATTTTTACAGCATGAGTTTTAATAGCGCTACTTCTTGAGAGAAACTAGTAGTGATATTATCAAAGCAGCCAGTAGACGTAATCAGTAGATTACGTCTACTGGCTGCTTTGATAGTAATCAGTGAGAACAGAATTATGACTTGATAAAATTAACTAGGTACAAATAATTCTTTACGATTATTATTCGAACTTTTAATAACACAATATTTATAGTTTTTATGAATTTTATTCATACGATGCAACGACAACCATAATTCAAGGTCAAAGGATAAAATGATATTTTGAGATTTGTCCCTAAAATATCTTTTTGTAATTTGAATTTTCATTATATATTTATTATCATCTTCTAAAATGCTCAGGCATTTCTTTTATTGAAACTTTAGCAAGAAAGATTTCCTACTGTTTTTGCTTAAATTTACTTGTTCATAAGTTATTCAAGCTTACAGTTGAAACGTCAAAATAAAAATTTGAGCATGGATAATCTATGAAGGAGTAAATTTAGAAGAAAATATCATAAACTCTTCGTTCAAGAACATTCTAGTCTCTCAGAAAATGTGTTTTTCTTACAAGAACTTTACTTTTTTCATATCGCATATAATTCTCTGAAAAAAAGTTCTATATAAGTTGATTTGTTTGATATAATAATTTAAGCGATATAGGCGAAAAGACTACTAGGAAAAAAAAATAACAGATCGCGATAAAAGACCTCTTAATAGTATTTATCGTAGGCTCAAGTATTCGTGATATTTCTTATCTACTATTCTGAATGAGTTTTTCAATACATTATAGAAAAAAAATTAAATTAAAACAAATAAAAACAAAATTTTCTTGCCCAGTCTAATGCATACAAACTTTTTCAATACGTTCTTATCCAAAATTTATGAATATATGTTGGGGTTACAACGTGACTAAATGATACTTTGAAATATGTCCTTAAAGTACCTTTAAAAGAGTTTTTTTTTTTTCAGTCAGATTCTTATCAAAGAATGACTGGTTAAAGTATATGGTTAAAAAGCATATTTTATTAATATGCTATTGTAATAATTTTTGCCCATTTTGTGTTTTTTTTAAACACCAGGGCGCGCGACTTCCGACAGATGTGCTGCCTCTACAGTTAGTGCATGGTCCCTATTGAAACTTCGCCTTAAGCTTACAACTAGATGCATGGAATTTACCAAAGTAATATACAGCTCTCTTTTCGTGTAAAAGCCGGCAAGTCGCGTCCATCTTAATTACAAGACTCTGAATATTTTAGCAGTAATTATATACAAAGTACTAAAAAAATAGAGAAATGGCTAAATATGCTTTATTTAAAGGCGGAGATGGTAAATATTATGTTGTTAATTCAAAGCGAATCACGTCTAATATCAATAAAAGTGGTTATACATATGAAGGACGCTCAATCACTTTGATGACTTCTTGTGGTACTTAACAAATCTCTATTGTATTTAACCAAATAAAAGATATATGGTATTTATTTACAGTTATCATCAAATCATTAATGGAATATTTGAAATTTTCAGATGATAAGAATGCGTTAAAAGAAATCTGTAAAAATTTGAACTGCCAATCTCCAAAAATAAATTTGATCGATCCTCAAAAATGTAAAAAGCGTAATATGCCGAAAATTGTTAATAGTGATATCGTGCATTTAAAAATGTTACGTCAGCAGGATGTTTCAGAAACAGGTTTGTGTCTATTTAACCCAAAGAATTGCATTATGATTCATATCATAGCATTAGAAATTTAATAAAAAAAAAAAAAAAATGATCGAACTATTTGCACTAATTATAATCATCATAGGAATTACAATTTCCGTTTAAGCCAAAAAAGTTAATTTTTTTTTCATATATTTTTAAAAAAACATTGTAAGCATTATAAAAGAACGTTCATTGAAATTTTAGATCGTAAAATTAATAATAATTTTCATTTTCTTTTTATGTGCCCGTCTTCCTTTCTTTTCAACTTTAAAAAAAAAAAAATAAAGTTATATGTAACAGTTTTCGAAAATCAAACACTGTACAAAAAAGATTAGACTGAAAATTTATTTTAGACAAACCATTTTTTTGTAATGATAGCTCGAAAATAGGTCAAATTTAAAGATTTGATTGTTTTAATTGAAGAATTTATTACTCATTTATAATTCTGCACGGGAAAAAAAACGATAAGTATTTTCTGAGAAAATTAAGTGCTCTATAAAAAAATTTACTGGTATTCTTACCTAATTTTTCTTATTTTAAAGTTATTCAAGTTTAGAGTTGCAATCAAAGTAGAATTTCAAGCTTGATTACCTTACAAAGTACTAAATTTAGGTGACAAATTAAAAAAATTATTTGCTTAGAACATTAATGTCAATACTAAGGTCTAAAGACCTAATAAAAATTTTTTTTGAGTGCTTGAATTAACATTATCTAAATAAGAAAAAAAAAAATCGTCGATTTGTTTAGCCTATTTTCATTCTCATACATGTTATATTGTCATTTTGTTGTGTTTCAATTCAGATCTAGACAAGGAGGTGTCATTAGAGGAGGAGACATTGGATGAATCAAAATCTATTTATGAACCTATCGATGAGGAAGATGAAGCAGAAGAAGATGACGATGATTCACAGACAGGACGATTAAAAATTCGAGAAACTAACGAAAATACCACTGATTTAGAAAGAAAAAGTATCTCTCTACTAGAGTGTAGTAGTGATTCGTCAGCTTCACCGGTGAAATTTGACTATTCATTTAATGTTCCCGGTAATTCAGCTTGTGACGACAGTAATTTAAAATCTAAATTATCTAAAGATGAAAATGTGAAAAAGCATCTTTGTTGCTTTTGTGATAAGCTCCAAACTCAGCTTGCCAGACATTTGATATTAAAACACGGAAATGAAGATGTGGTAAAAGAATTTATCCACTTACCTGCCAAATCACAGGAAAGGTTAAGTGCTATTGCAAAAATCCGAAAACAAGGAGATTTCAAAATGTTTACTGATGCGAAATTGAACAATGGAGAAATTATACCTTCTAGACGACCGACTACTGCTGAAAAAGCTAACGCAGAAAACTTTGCTACTTGCGCAAACTGTAAAGGAATATACACTAAGAACAATTTACGTCATCACTTCGCTCAATGCACTAATAATGAGCAAAATGTGAAGGGCGTATTAAAGAAAGCTCGCCTTACAGTTGGTCGTATTCATGAACGTGCATCTGAAGTTTTACGCTTACAAGTTATTTCGTGTATGAAAGAGGATGCAGTTCTTCGATGTTTACGATATGACTTACTCATCATTTTGTATGGCAATGATTTATGTTTAAGCCATCGCCACAAGTACATGCATAAGTTGATTAGAAGTAATTTACGGCTCTGCGGTCGTTTTTTACTTCATATTAAGGAATTAGATCCACGAATTTCTAGTTTTAGTGCAATTTATGATCCAACAAAGTATTATTTTATCATAAATGCCATCGATTCTTTCGCATGTGTTAATAAATCTACTGGTCATTACAATAAAGCCGGAAACGCAACTGAGATGGCTAAACACATCAATAAGATCGGTGATATTTACTTAACAGAGTGTATCATAGAAAAGAATGTCATTAAACAAAAAGAAATCACAGATTTTCTGAGTTTATGTAAGAGAGGGTTTAGATCTGTGACTAACAAAACTGCTAACGAGACCCTTCTTGCTCGCCAACGCGAAAAAATTATTGAACTGCCATCAACAGCTGATATTATGCGTCTGTGTCAATATCTTGATAATATTATTGATGTAAATTATTCGAAATTAAAAATTAAATTTTCATATTCTACTTGGAGGCAATTATCTGAAGCTGTACTGACAAGGATACAAGTATTTAACCGACGTCGTGCAGGGGAAGCTGAACGGTTATTCATATCGGACTTAAAAAATGTACAAATAATTACTAACAAGGACGAAGATTTCCAGAATTTAAGCGATGAAGAAAAAAGAGCAGCTAATGAGTATGTGAGAATAGAGTTGAGAGGAAAACTGAACTCATCTGTCCCAATTTTACTTACCCGAAAATGGCATAATGTTTTAAATCTAATCGTTAATAATCGACAAAAAGCCGGTGTACCAAGCAAAAATTTGCATGTATTTGGCATTGAGGGCAATGAAGATGATTCGTTCCTATCTGCTACAGCTCTTATGCGTCGTTTTTCCGAAGAATGTGATGCTCAAAAACCGAAGACTTTAAGAGGCACACCTTTGAGAAAACATGTAGCTACAAAATGTTCTGAATTTGGTCTTGACAAGACAGAAACAGCACACATTGCCAAATTCATGGGTCACGATATCCGAATTCATGAAAATATTTATAAGCAACCCGTAGCAAAAACTGATATTATAGGTATTTCTAAAGTATTAGAAAGAGCACAAAAAGTGCAAAATAATTCTGTAGAGAATGAAGAGTCATCAAATATTAATTCAGGTTCGGATACAATAAATGATTCTATTAACGCATCAGCTTTAGATTCCAGCACGAATTCGAATTTATTAAACAGTTCAGTGACTGAAAACAATGCCTCTGATTCTGAAAATGAAATTACTGAGAACTCGAAGTCTCACAAAATTCGACGAGTTCCTTGGACCAAGGATGAAGTTAAATTAGTTAAACGACATTTTTCAGAATATTTAGAAACACAGCAACTTCCTTCCTTGCCCAAGATTCGTTCAATTAAACGAGATTATAATATACTCTTGAATCGACGAGCTGAAGTGATTAAAGCGAAAATCAACAATACAATTCAAAGTAAAACTTACAAGAAACCAACAAAACATATTAACAAAGAGAGTACTACTAATAATAATAAAATTAATAATCATATTAAAATTGTGTTTAATTAACAGATTCGGTAGAATCTGGCGCCAAGTTCCGTTCAATCCCGTTGCAAACGAGCGCCAGACTACCGAATGTATTTACAGTAAGCATCACGTTTTTTAGAGGTTGCAAATTTATTTTTAATTCTACGGTCCTTTTTTTCCTTAAATTTGTATTATAACGGTAGTTCATACCTTATTTTCCTGATATTAATTGATTATATCCGATTATAACAATTAATCTGCTTAATATTATTAAATTTAATCAGCACAAACTATAGCAACGCAAAAATTTCGATCCTGACTTTTTTTGATGGGCAAAGTGATCTGCCACAGACTAAATAATTCGAGAATGCATGGTAATCCTCCGATAGATGGGAAACTACAGTTAAAAAAAGATATTTCGCAGCTTGGATCTACACTCGCCAGGGTGCGCTGGAATTCTTTCTACATAAACTGTAGATTCAACGGGATAGCTCACTAAAGTTAGCACCCCAGAATTTTTTTTTATTAATTTTTGATTTTTTTTTATCACGTCGTTAGCTCGTCGTTTGTTCTTTATTGTTTAATATCAACATTTGTTAGTTCTCCATTTATTCATTTTAAAGAAAATTTATTAATAATGTACTTTTAAGTCAGCCCTCCTATCGCATTTTTTAATATTTTGGTAGCAATTTGGGTCATTAAACCTCTATTTTTGATTGTTCATGTATATTCAACATTTGTTTCTACTTCACATTGTTTATTTGTTGTTTAATTAACATTTGTAATTAGCTGAATGTATGTATTCTAAATATTCGCACTGCGCATGCGTCAACTTTACGTACATAGACTTTTAGCGCGGTCTTTTGAAAATTATAGTGACAAGCACATCTTATGTGTAAAAAATTAAAAAATCTACAAGTGTAATCTTTTAGGAATCAATTTTCAATTAATTTAAATAATTATAAAAAAATTGTTAGACGTCAGCCAATTTCAATATCATTAAGTAAATAAATAAATAACTAATAAATATCTATTTTATTTTGAATTTCTTAAAAAATATAGAATCAACTTTGAATCAATGCATGTATATTTTTTTTATACTCATCTGTTCCATTTCCATGAATAATACGAACTAGTATCAAAATAAAAAAGAAATAACATATAACAACAAATTTTTAATACTTTATTAAAATAAAACTTTTTATAAAATTATTAAAAACTACACGTTGCCTTTTCGTCCTGTAATTTCTATAATGAAATACAACAATAATACACTTACTCTAATCACTGTCATTATAATTTTCAAAAGACCGCGCTAAAAGTCAAACGTAAAGTTGACGCATGCGCAGTGCAAATATTTTGAATATAAATATTCAGCTAATTAAAAATGTTACTTAAACAACAAATAAACAATGTGAAGTAGGAAAAAATGTTCTATACACATGAGCAATTAAAAACACAGGTTTAATGACCCGTATTGCTACCAAAATATTAAAAAATGCGAAAGGGGGGCTGACTTAAAAGTACATTATTAATAAATTTTCTTTAAAATGAATAAATGGAGAACTAACAAATGTTGATATTAAACAATAAAGAACAAACGACGAGCTAACGACGTGATAAAAAAAAATCAAAAATTAATAAAAAAAACTCTGGGGTGCTAACTTTAGTGAGTTTTAAAAATCAGTGTGATATTTTTAGTCGCTTTCAGATGTCACTACCTACGTTATCAAATCATTCACTGGAGCGCCTTGGTTTAAACCAGGGCCGTACATTTTATATCTATGCGTCCATAAATTATTATAATTTCGTTTCTATTTTCACTATAATTCTAATTTTTTTATTTAATCTTTTATTAATCCGTTATAATATGTAGCCAGGAAAATAATAATTGCATAATTCAATTTTTATGCAAATATTTGAATAAGTTTATAAAAATAATTTCAGTTATAAGCGAGAATAATAAAGTTTCGATATGGCTAAATATACAGCAAACAAACGATACGGCTCTGTATGTGTTTATACAGAATGCTACAAATCTCGGGAAATTCAAATTTCATATATGTAAAACGTCGTACGCACATGGATCTTTATACTTACGATATTGACTGGAAGTAGCAGGGAATTTATGTTTTAAAATAAAATAATAAATATAATACTAATAATATTATTATTATTATTATTATTATTATTATTATTATTATTATTATTATTGTCAATAAATTATTTTGAATTGAAGTTATTAATATTATTATTGTCAATAAATTATTTTGAATTGAAGTATCATAATTAAATTAACAATTTTCTTAATTGCAAAAATGTTAAAATTTTCTATATATTTATATGAAATGAAAATTTTCAATTGATAATTTAGTTTATCAATTTAAATCAAAATATGTACGAGGCGTAGTAACATACAATTTTTTTATTGCTACTAGAGCAAAACATCTAATTTATAGACAAAATATTAGAATGGTTTTATTTTATAATGAAGGTGAAATATCTTTTTTGTAACATGCCATTTAACAGGTGGCATTATCTGTTAGCAAAGCGCTAATATAAATTTTATTATTACAAGTAATTTGAATTTAAATTAATTACCGCGTAATGCATCGACAACGACACCTATGATATTTTAGGATATAACAGCCTGAATGTTAGATATCTAGTGTGATTTCTCTAGACGCATTTAACAAGTGGCACTATCTGTCAGCGAAGCGCTAATATAAGTTACTAGTATACGTTGCGCGCGCAAGCGCGCATCGGAATATTAGTATGAAATTATTATATATATTTTCAGACTTATGATTATATTTCACTAATTGTATATTATTTCGTAGAAATCCCACTGAAATATAGGATTTGTAATGTATAAAAGTTATTAAATGTTAAAAGCTTGAGGATTAATTAATTTTTTATTTTTTAGTTTCCTGCTCAGAAAATTAAAAATTTCTTAAATTTTTCAGCCTGTTTTACGAAAATCGAGTTTTTATCATATCTTGACGTTCAGAGGTCCTAGAAAACTTTTCTGATTATTTCCGCGGTGATGTTACCGTGTCTGTATATATGTATGTGTGTATGTGCGTGTGTGTGTGTGTGAGTGTATGTAATTCTCAAAAATTATATTTCCGAAAATTCGTTTTTTTGCAATAACTTGTAAACGACTCTACCGACCAATTGTTTTTTTTTTTCAGAATTTCTATGAAATTTTTAGTCTGACCAGTTCGCGCTTCAAGATTTCTTGCAGAGCTTAGAAAACTGCGCTAAATGCTGGAAACCTCGTGAAAATTGGTTAGTTCATTCGAAATTTATTGCGTTTTGAAAATTCTAATAATAGTTTTGTATGAATTTTTCATCAGATTTTTGAGTTCAAAAGTAGAAAAAAAATATCTCTTTGAGTTCGGAGAGCTTAAAATAACACAAAAATTATATTTCTGAGCTCGAAGAGCTCAAAAACAAAATAAATGAAATCTTGGGCGCTTAGGTGTGGGGTTAGCGGGAAATTACAGGGATGGTCTTCAGGGTTAATGTTCTCCTAATATTTTTTTTAATTTCTTACCAAAGAAATGAAAGAAAGTTATTAAAAGTGGGCAAATGAAAAGCTTAATCTGGAGATAATTATGTGAACTTTAACATTCATTTAATCATTTAATACATCTAAATTATTCTTTACGATTAAGAAATTACTTGAAAATGAAGCTTTGAAGTACATAGAATGGAAAATTTTTTTCAAATTTGTGACGTAGCAGAATAAATTCGAAATACAATCAAAACTAGACCAACAATTTTTACAATAAAAATACATGAGAATGTGAAGTTAGTCAATGATCGAAACTCGCAAAAAAATGGGACCTGATTCCTTGTTGGTTAAAAGTAAGGGGCGCGCTTAGCGCACTATTCAAATTTATAGTGGCATATATTAATGATAATTGCTTGAAATTTAAGATAAATTTGATAGATTTGAGTTAACTTTCACGGTTTGAAAATTATTTCCATAAAATTAACTAAATTGTAATTTTTTTAAAAATAAAAAAAATTTATATCATCCACAACTAATAAACTAACTGGCCGATTTTGCTCATCTTCGAACTTAGTTTTGGTATTGATCCACAGAATCAGCCCAGAAAATTTCATGACAATCGGTTGAGAACTGAGGACGCAATCTGAATCATATGATGACAAAGATTTCTTAAAGTTACGACATGAGACCGGCTACCACAGATAAATTTCTATAGAAATCTTATGGTCAACAATAATTTATTTGTAAGAAAATAAATTGTCTAACATATAAAAGCTTATAGTGAGATACATCACATGTTATTCAATAGTAATAAAATAGTTATGTAGGAATAGAATAATAATGATATTGTAATATAATATCCTGAAAAAATTTAACTAGATTCAAAAAAAATAATATTGAAACAAGCGTACCATTTCGAAAGAAATCATTTTCTTGAGTCAAGAGAAAAAAATTCTTAAGTTAAGAAATTATTCTCAATTTAAGAATTTTCCTCTTGACTCAAGAAAATTATTTTCTTTAAAATGGTATTCTCTAGATTCAAAATTTTTTTTTTGAGTCAAGTTAAATGTTTTGATCAGTGTAGTAATATCTAAAAAAGTTTGGAAAATCCAAAAGTGCACGACTCATAATGCTCATTTAATTATAAAATATTAAAAAAAAAAAAAAAAACACAAGTCGTTCAAAATTAATTGCCGAAAAAACAACTAGGAAGGTACTGCATAAGCGCCTCTGGTGAAATAAATGTACATAATTTCTACAGATATATCACCATCAACGTTAATTTTACATGGATATATATATAGATATACAGTCTTGGAGTTTTCGTTTTTTATTAATTGCAATTAAACGACACTGAATTAATTAATCATTCGCATTCAGTGACCTAAAATCGTCAATTAGAATTTAAAAAAAAAAATTTAACTCAAATAATGGATTTTTTCACAAGTTACAGTGTTTCCGGGTCTCACACATGACGGACAGGAAAATTTTTCGACCTGTTTTGGTGTTTTTTTCAAATTCTATTGCAGTAAATCCATTTTAAAAAGTATGGAATTAATCTTAATTAAATTATCTCGACAATAGTATGCAAAATATCTTGATTCCGTGAGCTATCAAGGCTATAATAATAAAAATAGCCGCCAAAATGAGGCGAAAAAAATTTTTCGATCGTAAAGCACTCTGATGCTTCGCATCATGAGTCGTGCAATAAATAAAAGTCATACTTATTTAGTCTGATAATTATTTATTTATATAATATTGTATATAAGTATTAAGGCGAAACATGATAAATAATAATAATAATAATAATAATAATAATAATAATAATAAAATAATAATAAATAATAATAATAATATAATAATAATAATAATAATAATAATAAATAATAATAATAAAAAAAATATACAATGTTAACAACAATAATATTGCTCTTATTATTATTATTATTGTTATTATCATTATTATTATTATATTATTATATTATCATAAATTTTATAATTAACCGTAATAATTATAATTATTGTTGGTGTTGTTAACCACGGTGCCGGAGCCCTCCCTCTTTTTTAGACCCGCCTCGCTGAGATCCACCACGCCTCTTCCTGTTACCTCGGTATTGTCCAGCGGCCGAGTGGCGTTTAATAGAGTTAGCTGTAAAAAAAAAAATATTTTTTAAGAAAAGTTTTAGATAATATAGATAATTACCACTTTTTTTCGATTTCTTTCGTCAACGATAACTCACGAACGAATTAACCGATTTAGACTGGCTTGGTGTCGATCGACGTGGTTTTTTAATGTTAGGAGCTGATTAGTTTTTGGAATCAGTCGGTCGAGCCGTTTAAAAGTTATTCCAAAAAAACCACATTTGAAAAAAATTTTTATGTAGTTTTTTAAGATTTCTCTAAATCTTACTGGTCTGAATCAGTCCAAAGTATTTTCAAAACCTAAGTTCAGTCAATACTTTTCGAATAGCACCAACCGCAATTAGATCGGTCAAGTCGTTCAAAAGTTACAAGAGGTTTACACACACACACACACACACAGGCATACAGACATACAGACATCATTGCGGGAACAATGAGGGAAGCTTCCTAGGACCTCGAAACGTCGAGATCCGATGAAAACTCGATTTTCGAAAAACGGGGTGAAAACAATAACTTCCCGATTTTTTAAAATCTTTGATTTTCTTAGCGGGAAGTCAATAGAGTAAATAAATGATAACCAAAACTTACTGGATACTGTGGGTCCCACTGATGACACCGGCCGCAGATGCCACTCAGCAGCAACATCAGCTTCGGTGAGCCCGGACATCGACGACGGAGCCGTTTCTTGGCGTCGGATTAACCCCATACCAGCGGACGGGTGTGCTGGTGCTGCTGTTGCTGCTGACCGTGCTACCGTTCCTGCTGGTGTTGGTTCTCCTGCTGCTGTAGTCGGTACCAGTAGCACAGCTGCCGGACCAATTGGTGCAGCTGGTGGACCAACTGGTAGTCCGGGCAGAACTGCGCCTTGTGCGACTGGTTGAACTACAGCAGGAGCAGGAGCAGGAGCAGGAGCAGGAGCAGGAGCAGGAGCAGGAGCTGGAGCTGGAGCCGGAGCTGGAGCTGGAACTGGAGCTGGAGCCGGAGCTGGAGCTGGAGCTGCAGCTAGAGCTGGAACTGGAGCTGGAGCTGCAGCTAGAGCTGGAACTGGAGCTGGAGGCGGCGGCGGCGGTTGCGGCAGCAACTGCACACCTGGAGCAAGCTGGTGAAAATCAAATGGCAGCTGCTGCGGCGGAATGGGCGGCTGCTGTAGAAACCACGCATTAAGGTTGGCTGGTCGGTAGCCCAATTGGTATTGGTAATAGTTACCAAATTGACCAGCCAATCCTGCGTGGTTAGCCGCTTGCCCCTGCGCAAACGCCATGGCGTTCACAATCCGGTTCACGTCTTCTTCTGAAATAAGAAAATATTTGTAATTAGTTTTATAGAGTTCATCTATCTTTTACATCTAAAATTACTATCGAAAATTATTTTCACGAAATACACAAAATGAGAGAAATTTTCAAACACCCACAACTCGTAAACTAATCGGCCGATTTTGCTCATCTTCGAACTTGATCTTGGTATTGATCCACAGAATGAGCCCACAAAATTTCATAAAGATATATATACATAAATAGATATATAAACTTTTAAGTCAATGGTATGTTTCGCTATTACTTAATTAAATGGAACATATCATGACAAAATGTTCGTAAATTACTACATGAGACCGGTTACGATAGATAGATTCCTAAAGAAATCTAACTAAAATTTTTTTTCAAGAAATCTAAATAATAAATAAATCTAACGAGAAAAAATTATTATTATTATGTTTACTTACGAGATAATTCACGTCGGTCCGCCATTGTTGACTTGATTTCTGAAGAAATGTAAATTAACCTTATTAATAATGATAATTACTTTATAAAATAAATTAAATTTTCTTTTAATTCTTTATTTCTAAAAACAACATAATATTTTTATCGACAAAAATAAAAATATTACAAAATATTTCTTTAAATGCAATAATTTAATTAATAATAATAATAATTACTTACGTGCACTACAAACAACACTTGGACAATGAACTATTTATTAATGATGATAATCACACTATAATAACAATAGTACGGTAGCCGCTAAATGATAATTTTTAATTCTCTCACCGCCTTTTTAATTCTCTCACCGCAACCACGGTAACCGTAAAATTCGTAAAGTCTGTCAATAAATGAACGTTACCAATAATTTAACGTTATAGTAATTTTACAAAATTCGTGCATTGTACAAAATTCGTGCATTAGATCAGTTTACTTTTTTAAATTGATGTATGGTAATTTAATAATTGTTGGTTTTTTTTATCAATTTCAAAACGATTCAATTTGAATCCATCAAACTGATGTCAATTTTCTAGTTCGTCAGCCAATACATACATTATCGTATAAAGTCTTTTAATTTATCGCTAAATATATCAGTAGTGACATCTACATACGGTAAGGATATTTTTCAACTAGGATAGTATACATAATGAAGTCATCAATGTCTGAGAGAGTGAGAACGTGGCTGAAGGTACAGTAAACTGGAAGATACGGTCCTGTTAACATCTCCATATGTTAACAGATCCTATCTTTTAGTTTGCACATATCTTTACTTTCTATTTATATTTGCTCTTCGCTGACAGATAGTGCCACCTGTTGGATGCGGCTAGAGACATTACACTGTATATCATTTATTGACTAGTTATACATGGCTATACTACATGGTCATGTTTAAAATGATGGGTTGTAATTTTACGCGTCCACTATTTAAGCGAAAGTTTTAAGCAACAATATTCCTTACATCATACTTATATTATTAATTATAAGTTTGATGCATTATGCTACTTACTAACAACAATACGATAATAACAATAATAATTTATCATTGTAAATATATCTGTACATTTGTAATAAATAAAAATATCTACAATGATAGATTAATTTCAAACCTGGATTAAAAAATTGGCCCTCAGTTTGAATTAATGTTGAGCAAATCCAGCGCGATTATTAATAGCAATTATTATCATTGTTATGAATTTGAAAAACGCGCAAAAATTTAAATTCAATCAAAATTTAATAATAATTAATAATTTTGAAAATCGTGTAAAAATTCCAATTTTAAAATTTCAATCAAAATTATAATATATCTTATTATTCCAAAATGGATGCGAATATTGAAATAAAATGATTGATAACAATGATAATAATAATAATAACAATAATAATTTGTTATTGTGAATAACCTATACATTTATAAGAGTCGTGTATTAGATCAATTTACTTTTTTTAATTGATGTATGGTAATTTAATGGTCGTTGGATTTTTCTATCAATTTCATAACGAGTCAATTTGAATCCATCTAACGGATGTCAATTTTCTAGTTTGTCAGATAATACATACATTATCATCCATATCCTTTCAATTTTTTTTTTTTTTTTTAGTGAAAATAAGGTCTTGGTTAAACCAATGCAGCCAACTGTTACATAATTAATGCACTTATTATAAGTCGATACCGCGCTTTTAGCGTTATATTTAAAAAATACATATAAAGATATAAGCTTATAAAAATACACATGTGTATAAACAACTGTCATTTAAACAATTTTATTATAAATAACTACCTAAATTCCTATATAAATATCGTAATGATCTAACAATGTTAACATTAATCCTTTTAATTTACCGCTTAATTTACCAGTAGTTATCGTAATGATCTTACAAATTTAACATTAATCTTTTCAATTTACCGCTTAATTTATCAGTAGTGACATCTACATACAGCTAAGGATATTTTTCAACTCAACTAGTACACATGTAGTCATCAATGCCTGAGACAGTAAGGACGTGGCTGAAGGTGCAGCAAACTGGAAGATACGGTCCTGTTAGTATCTCCACATGTATCTTTCAGCTTGTACATACCTTTACTTTCTATTTATATTCGCGCTACCCTGACAGATAGTGCCACCTGTTGGATTCGTCTTGGATGACATCACACTGGATATCATTTATTGACTATTTATATAGGACTATATACTTAATGTTCATGTTTACAATCAAGGATTATCCATAATTAGACACGACCACTATTTAAGGTTATACTTAGGCTTGTAACTAAAATTAATAATAGTAAAACAGTATATAATTATTATTTAAATAATAATTATATTATTATACATATTATTATTATTATTATATTATTATTAATTATTAATTATAACCCGTCTGCTTTGCGACTGGAATATTTAAAACCGTCTGCTTTGCGACTGGAATATTTAAAACCGTCTGCTTTGCGACAGGAAAATTTAAAACCGTCTGCTTTGCGACTGGAAAATTTAAAACCGTCTGCTTTGCGACAGGAAAATTTAAAACCGTCTGCTTTGCGACTGGAATATTTAAACCGTCTGCTTTGCGACTGGAATATTTAAAACCGTCTGCTTTGCGACTGGAATATTTAAATCCGTCTGCTTTGCGACTGGAAAATTTAAAACCGTCTGCTTTGCGACAGGAAAAATTTTAGTTTGCCGGCTGTGGAATTCAATAAATAAAAATAATTACACACGTAATTATTTTATTAGTTTCATTGATTTATTATATTGTAAATTATTATTTTAGTTGTTTATACAAGCTTCATAAACAGCTTGATATTTGTATAGGGTTAAATAAATAAAAAATTTTTTTAATCCGTTATAATTTCCTATTAAGGATCCTTTTCAGATATTTCTAACTCGATTTATTTGATACCTTTTCTACTTCAGTATACTATTTCAGGTAAAAAATGATACCTCTTAATGAATCAGATTTCGCTATTGTTAGTAATAATCATTTATTAGAAGATAAACACATTGATTATTTCGCTTTTCTTTTGCATCGACAATTCGGTTATGCTTATCGTGAAGCATGGTATGTCCAGCATCCAGAATTAATTGAAAAACTGGATACCAATAAACTTCATATTCAGATATTGCATAGCCGTGATACAGAGTATGCTTACAACGAAAATGAAAAATATAGTACTGATCATTGGGTTTGTAGTTATTATGATACAAAAAAAATTTACATTTTTGATTCAGCAAATAAAAACAACTCCATAAATACCATCGAATTGTCTTAGAAAGATTATATCCCGATTTTGAATTTAATGCAGACACAATTCAATTTCCGGATGTGCAAAGGCAACCAAATAATTACGATTGTGGGGTTTATGCGATAGCATGCGCAACTTCACTGGCTCTTAGAGAGTGGCCAGTAAAATCATTATTTCTTTTCGATCACAATCGAATGCGCCATCATTTAATGAAGATATTTCAAAGTAATATTATAACCAGTTTTCCAAAACTGTACAAAGAAAAAAATTCAGGTGAACCTATTTTTAGGGTCATGAAAGATCAAAATATCAAAATCACTAACGATAGAAACGCATTTCCAATTTTGAATATTGAGAAGGAAGCTACTCCTGAAATAAAGCAAGAGCCAAAGAATTTCACCGGTACAGAAAATAATAAATTATCAAATGCCATGCGAAAACGAAAAATTGACGCAATGTCAAATGATAACAAATTATCTCCAGTCAATATTAAAAGAAAGGCTATGATTCCGCAAAATATAGAAATAAAAAGTAGTACAATCACAGAAAAAAAAGATTTAGCAAGTAATTTACGACGAAGAAAAGTTGAAACTACGTTAAATAAAGAATTACCCCCAAAAAAACGAAGAAACACTAATAATAAGTGTCATTTACCACTGCTTAATGACGAGTATCTAAGTATAGTTACACATGGAGGTCAATTGCAGGATGAACACATGTATCAATTTAAATTAATTCTTTCTAATTGTTCGAATTACTATGACCATCGTGATACATTGTATTTGGCAAGACCTGAAAATATTGAACCTGTGCCACCGTTAAAAAACCATATTCAAATATTATACAGTACTGATAAACACTGGATATGCTCATATTATGATACTAAAAAAATATATATTTATGATTCTTTGAATAAATTTACATTAAATGAAGATCAAACCTTATTTTTGAAACATTTGTATCCTCAATTCAATATCAATGAAAAATCATTAATTTTCATGAGAGTTCAACACCAACGTAATGGCACTGATTGTGGGGTATTTGCCATTGCGTTTGCAATATCTTTGTTATATAATCAAAAACCTGAATGCATTGTCTACGAACAGAGTCTCATGCGTTCTCACTTGGCTAAAATATTTCAAACAAATACAATTAATCACTTTCCGACAACTGACCATAGAATAACGTTAAATTTACCGTCTTTAAAAGAAGTAACAAAAAGAAATCATCGAATATACAACTTACGTCTTAGGCGCAATAAAGCATTGATGAAAAAAAATCAAAGTAAATTGTTGCATAACCATCGTAACAATGATATAAATTCAAATAAAAATCAATTATCGACAAAACAATCGGAAATAAAAAAAATTAAATTACTGTCATTGTATAATGGTTTAGAAAATTCTAAAAACTTATCTGAAGAGATAAAAAATTCTAAGGACTTGTCAGATGAGATAATAATTAGTGTAAAAGACGGTGATTTTATCAATAATTTAATACCAAAACAAGATTCATTGTCTCATGATAATAATAATTTATGTACAGAAACTAAATCTGTTGATAGTAAGAAAATTCTAAAACAAAAACTATCGGTAACTAAAAAAATCGTGGCAAAGTACCGTCGAGAGAATGCAAGAAAAAATTTTATTAAAATAAAATCTCCTGAATATTACATAAAGAAGTTAGCTTTAGTCATAGATGGGGAAAGCGTTGTTGAAAAACATTTAGAAGCGCAAAGAATCATCAAATGGTGTATGTGTCGAAGAAAAATATATATGAAATTATTAACAGATACTTTGCATATTTTG
Organism: Cotesia chilonis; assembly: GCA_018835575.1. Lineage (NCBI taxonomy): Eukaryota > Metazoa > Arthropoda > Insecta > Hymenoptera > Braconidae > Cotesia > Cotesia chilonis. The sequence continues at coordinate 52,865 of RJVT01000261.1, forward strand.
AAGAAGAAAGCTGAATTCCATCTTTCACATCTACCTTTCGATTCTTCAGCAATTACAATAGATGAATATAAAGCTATATGTGGTCAATCTCTCCATTACTCAACTACAGAACCTTATTTTTACGAGACATCATATTCATTCGCAACAATCGAGAATCAACCTATTTCTATAAATAAATTCGGTCAATCTACAAATATACTACCTTTATTGAAAGATGATCATGCAAAAAAAAAGTGGCTTTGCAATAATTACTGCCGAGCTACTATGGAGACGGAAATGTATGTACAGTATAAAAACTTTCTTGAAAAATAAATACACGAAATTTGAATAATTTTCAAACATTTTTGGATCAACTGTTTATATATCATTCAATTGATGATGTAGTGGATAAATTAGGTCATTGCAATTTTTGTCTTACATCTTTTGATTCATGCAATTCAGAATTCTTATGCATTGAATTATTATCACCTCATTTTCCTTCTGTTCGATATATTAAACAACTTATATACAAAATAAAAAGAAATTTGATTGACTTGAATCATCTAGATACGGCATTAGAATCAGGTGATTTAGAATTTTTAATAAATGTTACAAATAAAATGAAGGGAGAAGGAAAAATATTAGATAAAGATCAAGACGGGTTGTGCTTGAATGAAGATAAATTACAGACTGAATTGAAATCAGCTTTTACAGCTTTTACAAAACGATCTTTAGATTTACCTCGATTCAAATGCATATCTTGTCAAAAACTAGTTTTCACAAAAGATGTTATTGAATTGAGTAAATTGCGTCAGCCTATCTCAAATGAAATATGGAATAATTTAATTAACTTTATTAATGAGCAAGATAAAACTATGAATAGTGATTTTATTTGTAAGTATTGCTTACGAAAAATTCGCTCTGGATCTATGCCTCCAACTTGCTTACTAAACAACATGTATGTTGGAAAAATTCCGAATGAAATTTTTGCATTAAATGAGTATGAAAAAGTACTTATACAGCGAGCAAAAGCATTTCAAGTCGTTCAAAGATTAGGAACTGTTGCTAAAAAAAATTTACCTCATACTATGCGAATACAAAAACTCAAAGGTCAAACATTTCATCTTCCCTTGCCAATAGAAGAAACACTAAAAAAATTTGTTCCACAACTGATCCGCTGAATAAACATCATGAGTTGTATATTGTAATGCGTAGTATACCTACAAAGTCAAATGTTATATGGGAGAAAATGGTTAGCTTAGAAAATGTATTCAGAGTATTGACATGGTTAAAGAGAAATAATACTCTTTATTCTGAAATTGAATTACCACAATGTCCTCAAAATTTACGTGAATGGTTAGATTCAAAAAATATTTCATTCCAAATTGAAATGACTGAAGATAAAAATTATGAAAATACAATCAACAGTGAAAAAAATGATAATGATAATACTCCTATCAGTATGGAACAAAAAAAATAAGCAAGTTAGTAAAAAGAGATTCTTGATGATAATCAAAACGTTGAAGAGTTAAGTAATAAGTCAGAAGATAGAGAAAATAAAGGACTGAGCGGAGATAGTATTACTAAAGAACATAGCTATACTAAAATGTCATCTGTCAGAGACAAAAGCATAAATTCTAGTGATCATACTTACAGTAAAATATCATTGTCAACAAAAGACAAAGAGACTACTGATAAAATTGATATTCAAGAAAGTAAAAGTGAAACACCTCAACATCAAGCTATGATTACTCAAGTATTAAATCCAGATGGTTCTCAATATGCACAATACACTATATATCCGCTTCACGATAAAAGGAAGAATGATACTTCAACAAATATGTATCAAATGTTAAAAATTAATGAAAAAGCATTAGATAATCGAATAAAAACATTAGACTTACAATGTTTTCCAGATTTATATCCTTATGGTAAAAATGGTCAATGTGAAGAAAGAAATGTACCTCTTACTGCTTTCGAGTATATTAAAGCACGATTAAAATCCGCTGATCCACGTTTTCGTTTGAACCAGCAATATTTGTTCTTTTTATTAAATGACGCTAACATTCGTCAGCTTGGTGTAGGTGTTTATCATACGCTGAATTACAAATGCTCGTGATAGATACACAGCGGAAAGTTATTTGAAACATCTCAAAGATGGTCAGTTAGAAGCAAATTTAACAACTCTGTTTGCTCGACTTCGAAATTCAGAACAATTTTGGAGTAAGCCTAGAAATAATTTGGCATGTATGACACGTCATTACGGACCTGCAACATGGTTTTTTACTGTCAGTCCTGCTGAATGGCTTTGGGATGATTTAATTGAGTATATAAAAGAAATTAATGCTCCACACTTTGATAAACTATCTGCAAGTGAAGTAATTGCAGCTGACCCAGTATCAGTTTCAAGATTTATTGACAATAAATTTCAAGCTGTTCTTGAATTCATCAAATCAGATAGCCAACCTCTCGGTCCACTTAGTCATTACTTTTGGCGCCGAGAATATCAAGGTAGAGGAATTCAACATTTCCATTTAATACTTTGGGTAGAAGGTGCTCCAATAATGGGTATTAATACCAATGAAGAAGTCGTTGAATTTATCATGAAATACGTAACTTGTAAATTACCAGATAAAAAAATATCACCAACACTTTACAGACGCGTAACTACACATCAACAACACAATCACAATAGTTACTGCTTACGAACAAAAAACCAAAGTCAGGTAAAGTAAGTAAAGCTTGTCGATTCGGATTTCCACGGCCTGTTTCTGAAAACTTTGTACTTCGTGATACTGCTACTTCAATAGCTGGGCGTAGAAACTTAAAAAGTAAAAGCCGACTATACGATCTTCCTCGTAATGAAAAGGAAGTTAATATTAATGATTACAATCCATCAGTTTTATTTGTCTGGGAAGGAAATATGGATATTCAATTTATCAGAGAAAAATCTACGATACTGACACAATATGTCACAAAATATGCAACGAAAAGAGAAGTAACTAAATCATCAGAAACAATTAACGAAATTAATTCAACTGAAACTTTACCACAGCTTTTGTGGAAGATTGCATTTCGTAGTTTGACTCACAGAGAAGTCGGAGCTCTAGAAGCTGCTGATACTTTATTGGGCATTTCTCTACATGGTACAGATTCAGAAACTATTATTAAATGGTTAGATGTCCGAATGATAAGGAATAGAAAGTTAAAAACCAAAGAAGAAATAGAAGAATTAGAACGTAATGATCCTGAATCAACTGAGATATTTTGTCCTTCATTAATTGATGATTATTACCCTAATCGTCCTAAAGATTTAGAAAATTTATGCTTATATAACTTTGCTAAATGGTACGATACAACTAAGACAGAACCAAAAAATAATCTTAATGAGTATTATGAAATACGTCCAGGATTATTTTTGAAAAAACGGTTACGAGGTTATTTGATTAATCATTTTAGATATAATATTGCAAATCGACCAGAGGATTATTTCTACTCATTGTTATTATTATTTCAACCATGGCGTAATACAGATGAGCTTAAAAATGGATTTGAAACTTACACAGAGTCATTTACTCATCAGCAGTCTATGCTTCAACAAGCTAATGATTATCATGAATACAATGAAGAATTTGAAAAAGGTTTAGAATACATAAAAAAATTGATTGAAAATAAATGTAATAATGACGATGATAATAATGATGATTCACAGAAAAAGTCATCAAACTGTGATGCTGCAGAAGTACATATAATCGCTAAAGAAATTAATGATGCTGCACAAAAGCATGATAATAACAATTGTACTCTAGCTGATATGATTAAAAACATGAACGCTGATCAGATGAAAGTTTTTGAAAAAATCAAAAACAACATATTATCTGATAATACAAAATTAAGATTGTATGTAAGCGGAGAAGGTGGTACAGGAAAAAGTTTTTTAATTAATGTAATAAAACGTTGGATTAGAGAAGAATTGAATCAAGAAACAGTTGTAACAGCCCCTACTGGTATTGCTGCTTTCAATATTAATGGATTGACTATACATCGAGTATTTCAATTGCCTGTCGAACATGGTTTTACACCATCTTATACGCAATTATCTGACAATGTGTTAAAAGCACTACGTGATCAGTTACAAAATACAACGCTGTTTATCATTGATGAGATATCAATGGTCTCAAATATTACTCTGATATATATACATTTAAGATTAGTAGAAATTTTTGATGTCGATGATTGGTTCGGAGGTAAACATGTTGTTGTTTTCGGAGACTTACTCCAACTTCCTCCTGTACATGAAAATCCAAGTTATGTCACATTATCATCTGAAGATGCTGAAAAGTATGTTGGGTCAATGTGTAGTGTTAATTTATGGACCGACTTATTCTCTTATGAAGAACTTCGAATTAATATGAGACAAAAAACTGATAATATTTATGGTCAGCTGCTTTCTCGAGTGCGAGTTGCTTCTATGACTAATGACGACATCAAATTATTGGAGCAGAGAAAAATTACTATGGATCCGTCTCTTTCGTATAATGAGAAATTACATGAAATATGTAATTACATTGATAAATTGCCGTCGGATTCAGTCTGTTTAGTACCTACTTGTAAGCAATGTGATTTAATAAATTCAGTTATGACGAGTAAAATTTCTTCTGAAGAAATTATACTGACGGCTCGTGACCACTTAGATTGTAATAAATCATTGATAAAAAAAGTATCCGACACTTTAAATAAAATAGAAGACAATGCTAGTCAATCAGCTGGACTTGCTAAAACTATAACAATAAAAATTGGTGCAAAATTATGTTACGTCGAAATATTGATGTTACTCTTGGTCTAGTAAATGGTGCTATTGGAACAGTTAAATCAATCTCCAAGTCGATTGATGGGAGTGAAATACAAGCTATCAATGTAGACTTTGGTGCAGACACTGAATACGCTATTGAGAAGATTAAAGTAAAATTTCAATTATTTGAAAGAGCTTTTGTTGTAAGAGAACAATTTCCGTTATGCTTGAGTTATGCAGTAACTATTCATAAGAGTCAAGGTTTAAGTTTAAAAAATGCTATCATGGAAACAGGGAACACCATTTTTAATGTTGGTCAAATTTATGTAGCCCTATCTCGTGTAACAGAGTTACGTGGATTACATTTAATCAATTTTGATCCTCATTCCGTTAAAGCAAGCCCTTCAGCAATTAAAGAATATAATCGTTTAAAAAAATTTATAGGTCTGATTTACCTACCATACCAATTCCTGATACACGTTGGCAAAAAGTATGGGATATGATTTGGGCAGTTGAAGAACATTCTATTCAAATTGAACCCAAAAATGCGAAAAAAGCTTCTCTTAATTTATTAGAATTTCGAGGTATTGAAAACTGTGATAACGTTTCCGATGGTCTTGATTCAATTATTCAATGTATATTCAACAATACAATAATTAGAAAATTATTAATCAATCATAGCCTAAAAAATCAATCTGTCAACAATAAACTTAGTAATTTATATAGCAAATATAATAATCGCGAATTACTTTTAAAGTCCAGTGACATTAAAGAGTCATTAATAGAGCAACCTTATTCTATGACAAATAACGATCCTGTATCAGTATTTCTTAAAATTTGTGATGATAATTGTGATATTAGAAACTTAGTACAATTTAAAATAGAAATTAATGATCGATGCAAAACATGCAATTATTCCAATTCTTACAGTATACTAGAAAATGTATTACATGTTTCAATATATGATGAGAAAAAAACATTTGAACTACAAGAATTAATTGATTCATCATTTGGATATTGGTTTACTAATTTAAAATTATGTGGAAATTGTAAAGAAGTCAAAGAAACGCTAACAAAAACTTCATTAAATTCCTTGCAACAGATATTAGTTGTGAAATTACATGTGTCTATCAAAGGAAAAAATAAATTAATAAATCGGAAAAAAGGGTTTATAAAATCGGTACCAAAAGCAAAAATAACATTATGTAATACAAACTATTCTGTTGTAAGTGCTATATTTAACTCTTCAAAAGATGGTAATTCTAAAATTCATCATGTTGCGATGATTAAACATAATTTAACTTGGATCCAAATTGATGATGAGACTGTACAATCAGTAAGATGGCCTGCAAATTCTAAAAATGCTTACGTATTTTTCTTACAAAAGAAGTAAATTGAAACTTAAGGTATACATCGCATCTTGATACTCAAAATATATCACCCTATCTTAAACTATCCGAAAAATTAAATAAAATAACTACTAGTAATAACTTATTCTAAATGGAAAAAAAAATTATTTTTAAATAAAAAAAAAAAAAACAAAACTTAAATGAAAACAAACAACAAACAAAAATTGAAAAAATTATAAGACTAAATAACAAAAAAATAACATATTATCAACATTTAATGACGATAATTAAAAAATAAAAAATAGACTAATTTTGGTAATGCTGAAAAAATTTTGAGCATAGAAATCCCAGGTCTACTTTCAAATAGCTCATTTCGTTTTATAGCTCGCTCACAACGATATTTTAATGTAGAAATTTTAATGGAAACAAACAACGAAATAAAAATTGAAAAAATTATAATACTAAAAAAAACAAAAGTGTGTGTGTACTTATGTACGCACGTTAGAAGTTATACTTTTTCGACGGAACAAGATAAAAATCTTTCTAAGTATTTTATCTATCGCGTTATCTTACGTTTGTAGAAAAACCGACACTAATAATAAAAAAAAAGGTATTAAATACATTGAAAGTTTCATTATAACGCATTGTCTAGTTAAATAAAGTTTATTTGAATATCATAAAAAAATTATTTCTACATAATCAAAAAATCTGGAAATCGGTTGACCGTGCAGACCAACCCTACTAAGTTCGCATTTCAAGTACTTTAAAATGTGTCTTTCGATTAATATTTGAGCATTTCAAGCTTAAAGCGCAATTTTTTACATTTTTAGCTCCTCGAGCTCCAAGTGCATTTGTTAAACAACTGTAACTTTTGAATGAGTCGTTCGATTTTGTTCGATGTTAAAAATAATAGTAACACTAATATTTATCATTATTATTGTTATTATGAAATAATTATTGTTATTATTAAAAATTAATATGTTTATGTATTAGAGTATTAAATCTCAATTAATAACTTTTTTAATTTAAAAAGATGTTAAATTTTTTACTATATCCACTTTTATAATTTAGATGAAAAATATGAAAATATATCATGTAAGCAATCTATTCGTAACGTGATTGGTCAAATATATCATAAGCATGAAAATGAATGCAAATTTCAAATTCAGGCGCGCGCTTGCGCGCGCAAATTCAAATTCTAGTGTATATAAAAAATTTAAAATCCCCATTGATAAGATAGTTAATCGATTTAAACCGAGGAGTTTACACGGGTCAGTCACGTTAAGTTTTTTAATGCTCCTAGATACAATGAAAAAATCAAAATTTTAATTATTTTATTAGGATTTGATTTTCAAAATTAACGAACAAACAGCCTTTTATATGACAATAGCTTTGACTGCATTAATTTATTTATTTATGAATTTTTAATTTTGCGCGGGAAAAATTCAAACTTTAAATTAAGAATGTAAAAATATTTTATGAGTACAAACATTGTTTAAGATTTACTGTCTTCCGGCAAGCCAGCAGTTCAAGATCTGGTAATTGACATTGGACAGTGTACACATTCCATGATTTTGTGGTCGTTGCCTATAGGTGGCGTTGTTATTCGATCGAGTGGGTTTCAAATAATTGTAACTTTAGGTGAATAGTCTTATGGTTATGCGCATGGTGCATTGTGTCATTTACTAACGACGATATCATAATAACAATAACAATAATAATTATAAGACTGAAATTAATTATATCGGCAATAATAAATTGATGTTAAAAATATCATTATTACTACCAAATCAATTATTGTTATTAAATTAATGTGTAATAGAGTATTAAATCTAAATTAACAACTTTTTAAATTCAAAGAGATGTTGAATTTTTTACTATATACATAAAAAATGTAAAATCCCCATCGATAAGCTAGTTAATCGATTTAAACCGAGGTGTTTTCACGGATCAGTTACGTTAAGTTTTTTAATGCCACTAGCTACTATGAGAGAAACAGAATTTCAATTTGTTTGTTAGGATTTGACTTTCAAAATTAACGAACAAATAGCCTTTTATATAACAATAGCGTTGCCTGCATTAATTAATTTATTTACATATTTCTAATTTTGCGCGGGAAAAGTTCAATTTTAAAATTAAGAATGTATTAAGAGGCGAGCAAAAAAGTACACTTAACAAAAAGATATGAAATCCGAAAAAAACAGTTTCACTGTAAAAAATAGCGCCAAGTCCACGTTCATAAAACTCATCTCAATAATATTTGCACTTTACAAAAAAAATAATACTCGTTTCAATAATTTTCATTCTCTACAAAAAAAGTGAAATACAAAAAAATACCAAGAAACCGTGATAATGTTGAAAAAATTGAAAAAAAATTTGTTGAAAATTTGAAAATTAAAGAAAAATTTTTTTATCGTACTTGGCGCGCGTCATTGAGTACCCTAAATTTTTTCAGGATAAATTAACATCCTTTGAATGTTCAAAAATTTATAAGTGTCAA
>RJVT01000262.1:0-60614 GCA_018835575.1 Cotesia chilonis
CGCTGGCTGCCTAAAGACGGTCGATTCGGTAACGCTGCTTCGATGGTCTTGGAAGGTTGAAAAAGTCTAGATCGCTTGGAATTATCCTGCTACATACGATATTGACCTCCATTTGGTAACATTTGAAAGTCATGATTTTGAACGTCTGCGATCTCAGAACGGTCGATTCCGTAACTTCGCTTATATTGGTCTTGGAAGGTGGAAATAGTCTAGATCGCTTGCAAATGACCGGCTACACACCATATTGACCTCCATTTGGTAACATTTGAAAGTCATGATTTTGAACGTCTGCGATCTCAGAACGGTCGATTCGGTAACTTTGCTTCTATGCGACTTGGAAGGTTGAAAATGGTCTAGATCGATTCCAATTAACCCTTTAAACTCGATTATGACCTTTATTTTGTAAAATTCAAAAGTCACAATTTGTGAACCTTTCCTCGCCAAGGACGGTCGATTCCGTAACTTTGCTTCTATTGGTCTTGGAAGGTGGGAAATAGTCTAGATCGCTTGAAAATCTGATGCTGAACACGATATTGACCTTTATATCGTGAGATTCGAAAGTCAATTTTTCGTACGTTTGCGCGAGGAGATCGGTCGATTACGTAACTTTGCTTCTATAGATCTTGGAAGGTTGGAAATAGTCTAGATCGCTTGAAAATCTAATGCAGGACACGATATGGCCTTTGATATCGTGAAATTCCAAAGTTAAATTTTTAAACGTTGGCGGCCTAAAGACGGTCGATTCGGTGACGCTGCTTCTAAGGGTCTTGGAAGGTTAAAAATAGTCTAGATTGATTCCAACTAACCCTTTAAACTCGATTATGACCGTTATTTTTTAAGGTTGGAAATAGTCTAGATCGCTTCAAAATCTGATGCTGAACACGATATGGCCCTTTATATCGTGAAATTCGGAAGTGAAATTTTTAAACGTTGGCTGCTAAAGACGGTCGATTCGGTAACGCTGCTTCGATGGGTCTTGGAAGGTTGAAAATAGTCTAGATCGCTTGGAATTATCCTGCTACATACGATATTGACCTCCATTTGGTAACATTTGAAAGTCATGATTTTGAACGTCTGCGATCTCAGAACGGTCGATTCGGTAACTTTGCTTCTATGCGACTTGGAAGGTTGAAAATGGTCTAGATCGATTCCAACTAACCCTTTAAACTCGATTATGACCGTTATTTTTTAAGGTTGGAAATAGTCTAGATCGCTTCAAAATCTGATGCTGAACACGATATGGCCCTTTATATCGTGAAATTCGGAAGTGAAATTTTTAAACGCTGGCTGCCTAAAGACGGTCGATTCGGTAACGCTGCTTCGATGGGTCTTGGAAGGTTGTCAGTAGTCTAGATCGCTTGCAAATGTCCGGCTTACACACCATATTGACCTCCATTTGGTAACATTTGAAAGTCATGATTTTGAACGTCTGCGATCTCAGAACGGTCGATTCCGTAACTTCGCTTATATTGGTCTTGGAAGGTTGGAAATAGTCTAGATCGCTTGCAAATGACCGGCTACACACCATATTGACCTCCATTTGGTAACATTTGAAAGTCATGATTTTGAACGTCTGCGATCTCAGAACGGTCGATTCGGTAACTTTGCTTCTATGCGACTTGGAAGGTTGAAAATGGTCTAGATCGATTCCAATTAACCCTTTAAACTCGATTATGACCTTTATTTTGTAAAATTCAAAAGTCACAATTTGTGAACCTTTCCTCGCCAAGGACGGTCGATTCCGTAACTTCGCTTCTATGCGTCTTGGAATGTTGGAAATAGTCTAGATCGCTTGGAACTGATGCTGAACACGATATTGACCTTTATATCGTGAGATTCGAAAGTCAATTTTTCGTACGTTTGCGCGAGGAGATCGGTCGATTACGTAACTTCGCTTCTATGGGTCTTGAAAGGTTGGAAATAGTCTAAGATCGCTTGAAAATCTAATGCAGGACACGATATGGCCTTTGATATCGTGAAATTCCAAAGTTAAATTTTTAAACGTTGGCGGCCTAAAGACGGTCGATTCGGTGACGCTGCTTCTAAGGGTCTTGGAAGGTTAAAAATAGTCTAGATTGATTCCAACTAACCCTTTAAACTCGATTATGACCGTTATTTTTTAAGGTTGGAAATAGTCTAGATCGCTTCAAAATCTGATGCTGAACACGATATGGCCCTTTATATCGTGAAATTCGGAAGTGAAATTTTTAAACGTTGGCTGCCTAAAGACGGTCGATTCGGTAACGCTGCTTCGATGGGTCTTGGAAGGTTGAAATAGTCTAGATCGCTTGGAATTATCCTGCTACATACGATATTGACCTCCATTTGGTAACATTTGAAAGTCATGTTTTTGAACGTCTGCGATCTCAGAACGGTCGATTCGGTAACTTTGCTTCTATGCGACTTGGAAGGTTGAAAATAGTCTAGATCGATTCCAACTAACCCTTTAAACTCGATTATGACCGTTATTTTTTAAGGTTGGAAATAGTCTAGATCGCTTCAAAATCTGATGCTGAACACGATATGGCCCTTTATATCGTGAAATTCGGAAGTGAAATTTTTAAACGTTGGCTGCCTAAAGACGGTCGATTCGGTAACGCTGCTTCGATGGGTCTTGGAAGGTTGTCAGTAGTCTAGATCGCTTGCAAATGACCGGCTACACACCATATTGACCTCCATTTGGTAACATTTGAAAGTCATGATTTTGAACGTCTGCGATCTCAGAACGGTCGATTCCGTAACTTCGCTTATATTGGTCTTGGAAGGTTGGAAATAGTCTAGATCGCTTGCAAATGACCGGCTACACACCATATTGACCTCCATTTGGTAACATTTGAAAGTCATGATTTTGAACGTCTGCGATCTCAAGAACGGTCGATTCGGTAACTTTGCTTCTATGCGACTTGGAAGGTTGAAAATGGTCTAGATCGATTCCAATTAACCCTTTAAACTCGATTATGACCTTTATTTTGTAAAATTCAAAAGTCACAATTTGTGAACCTTTCCTCGCCAAGGACGGTCGATTCCGTAACTTTGCTTCTATTGGTCTTGGAAGGTGGGAAATAGTCTAGATCGCTTGAAAATCTAATGCTGGACACGATATGGCCTTTGATATCGTGAAATTCCAAAGTTAAATTTTTAAACGTTGGCGGCCTAAAGACGGTCGATTCGGTGACGCTGCTTCTAAGGGTCTTGGAAGGTTAAAAATAGTCTAGATTGATTCCAACTAACCCTTTAAACTCGATTATGACCGTTATTTTTTAAGGTTGGAAATAGTCTAGATCGCTTCAAAATCTGATGCTGAACACGATATGGCCCTTTATATCGTGAAATTCGGAAGTGAAATTTTTAAACGTTGGCTGCCTAAAGACGGTCGATTCGGTAACGCTGCTTCGATGGGTCTTGGAAGTTGAAAATAGTCTAGATCGCTTGAATTATCCTGCTACATACGATATTGACCTCCATTTGGTAACATTTGAAAGTCATGATTTGAACGTCTGCGATCTCAGAACGGTCGATTCGGTAACTTTGCTTCTATGCGACTTGGAAGGTTGAAAATGGTCTAGATCGATTCCAACTAACCCTTTAAACTCGATTATGACCGTTATTTTTTAGGTTGGAAATAGTCTAGATCGCTTGAAAATCTGATGCTGAACACGATAGGGCCTTTTATATCGTGAAATTCGAAAGTGAAATTTTTAAACTTTGGCGGCTTAAAGACGGTCGATTCGGTAACGCTGCTTCTATGGGTCTTGTGAAGTTGTCAGTAGTCTAGATCGTTTGGAAATGACCGGCTACACACCATATGACCTCCATTTGGTAACATTGAAAGTCATGATTTTGAACGTCTGCGATCTCAGAACGGTCGATTCCGTAACTTCGCTTATATTGGTCTTGGAAGGTTGGAAATAGTCTAGATCGCTTGCAAATGACCGGCTACACACCATATTGACCTCCATTTGGTAACATTTGAAAGTCATGATTTTGAACGTCTGCGATCTCAGAACGGTCGATTCGGTAACTTTGCTTCTATTGCGTCTTGGAAGGTTGGAAATAGTCTAGATCGCTTGCAAATGACCGGCTACACACCATATTGACCTCCATTTGGTAACATTTGAAAGTCATGTTTTTGAACGTCTGCGATCTCAGAACGGTCGATTCGGTAACTTTGCTTCTATGCGTCTTGGAAGGTTGAAAATAGTCTAGATCGATTCCAATTAACCCTTTAAACTCGATTATGACCTTTATTTTGTAAAATTCAAAAGTCACAATTTGTGAACCTTTCCTCGCCAAGGACGGTCGATTCCGTAACTTCGCTTCTATGCGTCTTGGAAGTGGGAAATAGTCTAATCGCTTGAAAATCTGATGCTGAACACGATATTGACCTTTATATCGTGAGATTCGAAAGTCAATTTTTCGTACGTTTGCGCGAGGAGATCGGTCGATTACGTAACTTGCTTCTATAGATCTTGGAAGGTTGGAAATAGTCTAGATCGGTTGAAAATCTGATGCTGAACACGATAGGGCCTTTTATATCGTGAAATTCGAAAGTGAAATTTTTAAACGTTGGCGGCCTAAAGACGGTCGATTCGTGACGCTGCTTCTAAGGGTCTGGAAGTTAAAATAGTCTAGATTGATTCCAACTAACCCTTTAAACTCGATTATGACCGTTATTTTTTAAGGTTGGAAATAGTCTAGATCGCTTCAAAATCTGATGCTGAACACGATATGGCCCTTTATATCGTGAAATTCGGAAGTGAAATTTTTAAACGTTGGCTGCCTAAAGACGGTCGATTCGGTAACGCTGCTTCGATGGGTCTTGGAAGGTTGAAAATAGTCTAGATCGCTTGGAATTATCCTGCTACATACGATATTGACCTCCATTTGGTAACATTTGAAAGTCATGATTTTGAACGTCTGCGATCTCAGAACGGTCGATTCGGTATCTTTGCTTCTATGCGACTTGGAAGGTTGAAAATGGTCTAGATCGATTCCAACTAACCCTTTAAACTCGATTATGACCGTTATTTTTTAAGGTTGGAAATAGTCTAGATCGCTTCAAAATCTGATGCTGAACACGATATGGCCCTTTATATCGTGAAATTCGGAAGTGAAATTTTTAAACGCTGGCTGCCTAAAACGGTCGATTCGGTAACTTTGCTTCTTTGGTTCTTGGAAGGTTGAAAATAGTCTAGATCGCTTGGAATTATCCTGCTACATACGATATTGACCTCCATTTGGTAACATTCGAAAGTCATGATTTTGAACGTCTGCGATCTCAGAACGGTCGATTCCGTAACTTCGCTTATATTGGTCTTGGAAGGTTGGAAATAGTCTAGATCGCTTGCAAATGACCGGCTACACACCATATTGACCTCCATTTGGTAACATTTGAAAGTCATGATTTTTGAACGTCTGCGATCTCAGAACGGTCGATTCGGTAACTTGCTTCTATGCGACTTGGAAGTTGAAAATGGTCTAGATCGATTCCAATTAACCCTTTAAACTCGATTATGACCTTTATTTTGTAAAATTCAAAAGTCACAATTGTGAACCTTTCCTCGCCAAGGACGGTCGATTCCGTAACTTTGCTTCTATTGGTCTGGAAGGTGGGAAATAGTCTAGATCGCTTTGAAAATCTGATGCTGAACACGATATTGACCTTTATATCGTGAGATCGAAAGTCAATTTTTCGTACGTTTGCGCGAGGAGATCGGTCGATTACGTAACTTTGCTTCTATAGATCTTGGAAGGTTGGAAATAGTCTAGATCGCTTTGAAAATCTAATGCAGGACACGATATGGCCTTTGATATCGTGAAATTCCAAAGTTAAATTTTTAAACGTTGGCGGCCTAAAGACGGTCGATTCGGTGACGCTGCTTCTAAGGGTCTTGGAAGGTTAAAAATAGTCTAGATTGATTCCAACTAACCCTTTAAACTCGATTATGACCGTTATTTTTTAAGGTTGGAAATAGTCTAGATCGCTTCAAAATCTGATGCTGAACACGATATGGCCCTTTATATCGTGAAATTCGGAATGAAATTTTTAAACGTTGGCTGCCTAAAGACGGTCGATTCGGTAACGCTGCTTCGATGGGTCTTGGAAGGTTGAAAATAGTCTAGATCGCTTGGAATTATCCTGCTACATACGATATTGACCTCCATTTGGTAACATTTGAAAGTCATGATTTTGAACGTCTGCGATCTCAGAACGGTCGATTCGGTAACTTTGCTTCTATGCGACTTGGAAGGTTGAAAATGGTCTAGATCGATTCCAATTAACCCTTTAAACTCGATTATGACCTTTATTTTGTAAAATTCAAAAGTCACAATTTGTGAACCTTTCCTCGCGAAGGACGGTCGATTCCGTAACTTTGCTTCTATTGGTCTTGGAAGGTGGGAAATAGTCTAGATCGCTTGAAAATCTGATGCTGAACACGATATTGACCTTTATATCGTGAGATTCGAAAGTCAATTTTTCGTACGTTTGCGCGAGGAGATCGGTCGATTACGTAACTTTGCTTCTATAGATCTTGGAAGGTTGGAAATAGTCTAGATCGCTTGAAAATCTAATGCTGGACACGATATGGCCTTTGATATCGTGAAATTCCAAAGTTGAATTTTTAAACGTTGGCGGCCTAAAGACGGTCGATTCGGTGACGCTGCTTCTAAGGGTCTTGGAAGGTTGAAAATAGTCTAGATTGATTCCAACTAACCCTTTAAACTCGATTATGACCGTTATTTTTTAAGGTTGGAAATAGTCTAGATCGCTTCAAAATCTGATGCTGAACACGATATGGCCCTTTATATCGTGAAATTCGGAAGTGAAATTTTTAACGTTGGCTGCCTAAAGACGGTCGATTCGGTAACGCTGCTTCGATGGGTCTTGGAAGGTTGAAATAGTCTAGATCGCTTGGAATTATCCTGCTACATACGATATTGACCTCCATTTTGTAACATTCGAAAGTCATGTTTTTGGACGTCTGCGATCTCAGAACGGTCGATTCCGTAACTTTGCATCTATTGGACTTGGAAGGTCGATAATAATCTAGATCGATTCCAACTAACCCTTTAAACTCGATTATGACCGTTATTTTTTAAGGTTGGAAATAGTCTAGATCGCTTCAAAATCTGATGCTGAACACGATATGGCCCTTTATATCGTGAAATTCGGAAGTGAAATTTTTAAACGCTGGCTGCCTAAAGACGGTCGATTCGGTAACGCTGCTTCGATGGGTCTTGGAAGGTTGAAAATAGTCTAGATCGCTTGGAATTATCCTGCTACATACGATATTGACCTCCATTTGGTAACATTTGAAAGTCATGATTTTGAACGTCTGCGATCTCAGAACGGTCGATTCCGTAACTTCGCTTATATTGGTCTTGGAAGGTTGGAAATAGTCTAGATCGCTTGCAAATGACCGGCTACACACCATATTGACCTCCATTTGGTAACATTTGAAAGTCATGATTTTGAACGTCTGCGATCTCAGAACGGTCGATTCGGTAACTTTGCTTCTATGCGACTTGGAAGGTTGAAAATGGTCTAGATCGATTCCAATTAACCTTTAACTCGATTATGACCTTTATTTGTAAAATTCAAAAGTCACAATTTGTGAACCTTTCCTCGCCAAGGACGGTCGATTCCGTAACTTTGCTTCTATTGGTCTTGGAAGGTGGGAAATAGTCTAGATCGCTTGAAAATCTGATGCTGAACACGATATTGACCTTTATATCGTGAGATTCGAAAGTCAATTTTTCGTACGTTTGCGCGAGGAGATCGGTCGATTACGTAACTTTGCTTCTATAGATCTTGGAAGGTTGGAAATAGTCTAGATCGCTTGAAAATCTAATGCAGGACACGATATGGCCTTTGATATCGTGAAATTCCAAAGTTAAATTTTTAAACGTTGCGGCCTAAAGACGGTCGATTCGGTGACGCTGCTTCTAAGGGTCTTGGAAGGTTAAAAATAGTCTAGATTGATTCCAACTAACCCTTTAAACTCGATTATGACCGTTATTTTTTAAGGTTGGAAATAGTCTAGATCGCTTCAAAATCTGATGCTGAACACGATATGGCCCTTTATATCGTGAAAATCGAAGTGAAATTTTTAAACGTTGGCTGCCTAAAGACGGTCGATTCGGTAACGCTGCTTCGATGGGTCTTGGAAGGTTGAAAATAGTCTAGATCGCTTGGAATTATCCTGCTACATACGATATTGACCTCCATTTGGTAACATTTGAAAGTCATGATTTTGAACGTCTGCGATCTCAGAACGGTCGATTCGGTAACTTTGCTTCTATGCGACTTGGAAGGTTGAAAATGTCTAGATCGATTCCAACTAACCCTTTTAAACTCGATTATGACCGTATTTTTAAGGTTGGAAATAGTCTAGATAAATCGCTTCAAATCTGATGCTGAACACGATTATGCCTTTAATCGTGAAATTCGGAAGTGAAATTAAACGCTGGCTGCCTAAAGACGGTCGATCGGTAACGCTGCTTCGATGGTCTTCGGAGGTTGTCAGTAGTCTAGATCGCTTGCAAATGTCCGGCTACACACCATATTGACCTCCATTTGGTAACATTTAAAGTCATGATTTTGAACGTCTGCGATCTCAGAACGGTCATTCCGTAACTTCGCTTATATTGGTCTTGAAGTTGGAAAGTCTAGATCGCTTGCAAATGACCGGCTACACACCATATTGACCTCCATTTGGTAACATTTGAAAGTCATGATTTTGAACGTCTGCGAATCTCAGAACGGTCGATTCGGTAACGTTTTGCTTCTATGCGACTTGGAAGGTTGAAAATGGTCTAGATCGATTCCCAATTAACCCTTTAAACCGATTATGACCTTTATTTTGTAAAATTCAAAAAGTCACAATTTGTGAACCTTTCCTCGCCAAGACGGTCGATTCCGTAACTTTGCTTCTATTGGTCTTGGAAGGTGGGAATAGTCTAGATTCGCTGAAAATCTGATGCTGAACACGATATTGACCTTTATATCGTGAGATTCGAAAAGTCAATTTTTTCGTACGTTTTGCCGCGAGTGAGATCGGTCGATTTACGTAACTTTGCTTCTATAGATCTTGGAAAGTTGGAAATAGTCTAGATCGCTTGAAAATCTAATGCAGGACACGATATGCTTTGATATCGTGAAATTCCAAAGTTAAATTTTAAACGTGGCGGCCTAAAGACGGTCGATTCCGGTGACGCTGCTTCTAAGGTCTTGGAAGGTTAAAAATAGTCTAGATTGATTCAACTAACCCTTTAAACTCGATTATGACCGTTATTTTTTTAAGGTTGCAAAAGTCTAGATCGCTTCAAATCTGATGCTGACACGATATGGCCCTTTATATCGTGAAATTCGGAAGTGAAATTTTAAACGTTGGCTCCTAAAGACGGTCGATTCGGTAACGCTGCTTCGATGGTCTTGAAGGTTGAAAATGTCTAGATCGCTTGGAATTATCCTGCTACATACGATATTGACCTCATTTGGTAACATTTGAAAGTCATGATTTTTGAACGTCTGCGATCTCAGAACGGTCGATTCGGTAACTTTGCTTCTATGCGACTTGGAGGTTGAAAATGGTCTAGATCGATCCAACTAACCCTTTTAAACTCGATTATGACCGTTATTTTAAGGTTGGAAATAGTCTAGATCGCTTCAAAATTATGCTGAACCATATGCCTTTAATATCGTGAAATTCGAGTGAAATTTTTAAACGCTGGCGCCTAAAGACGGTCGATTCGGTAACGCTGCTCGATGGGTCTTGGAAGGTTGTCAGTAGTTCTAGATCGCTTGCAAATGACGGCTACACACCAATTACCTCCATTTGGTAACATTTTGAAATCATGATTTTGACGTCTGCGATCTCAGAACGGTCGATTCCTAACTTCGCTTATATTGGTCTTGGAAGGTTGGAAATATCTAGATCGCTTGCAAATGACCGCTACACACCATATGACCTCCATTTGGTACATTTGAAAGTCATGATTTTGAACGTCCTCGATCTCAGAACGTCCGATTCGGTAACTTTGCTTCTATGCGACTTGGAAGGTTGAAAATGGTCTAGATCGATTCCAATTAACCCTTTTAAACTCGATTATGACCTTTATTTTGAAAATTCAAAAAGTCACTTTGTGAACTTTCCTCGCCAAGGACGGTCGATTCCGTAACTTTTGCTCTATTGGTCTTGAAGGTGGGAATAGTCTAGATCGCTTGAAAATACTAATGCTGACACGATATGGCCTTTGATATCGTGAAATTCCAAAGTTAAATTTTTAACGTTGGCGGCCTAAAGACGGTCGATTCGGTGACGCTGCTTCTAAGGGTCATTGAAGGTTAAAAATAGTCTAGATTGATTCAACTAACCCTTTTAAACTCGATTATGACCGTTATTTTTTAAGGTTGGAAATAGTCCTAGATCGCTTCAAAACTATGCTGAACACGATATGGCCCTTTATATCGTGAATTCCGGAAGGAAATTTTTAAACTTGGCTGCCTAAGACGGTTCGATTCGGTACGCTGCTTCGAGGGCTTGAAGGTTGAAAATAGTCTAGATCCTTGGAATTATCCGCTACATACGATATTGACCTCCATTTGTAACATTTGAAAGTCATGATTTTTGAACGTCTCGATCATTCAGAACGGTCGATTCCGGTAAACTTGTGCTTCTATCGACTGAAGGTTGAAAATGTCTAGATCATTCCAATTAACCCTTTAAACTCGATTATGACCTTATTTTGTAAAATTCAAATCACAATTTGTAACCTTCCTCGCCAAGGACGGTCAATTCCGTAACTTTGCTCTATTGTCTTGAAGGTGGAAAAGTCTAAGATCGTTGAAAATCTGATGCGAACACGATATTGACCTTTATATCGTGAGATTCGAAAGTCAATTTTTCGTACGTTTGCGCGAGGAGACTGGTCGATTACGTAACTTGCTTCTATAGATCTTGGAGGTTGGAAATAGTCTAGATCGCTTAAAATCTAATCAGGACACGATATGCCTTTGATATCGTGAAATTCCAAAGTTAAATTTTTAAACGTTGCGGCCTAAAGACGGTCGATCGGACGCTGCTCTAAGGGTCTTGGTAAGGTTAAAATAGTCTAGATTGATTCAACTAACCCTTTAACTCGATTATGACC
The DNA here is from genome assembly GCA_018835575.1 of Cotesia chilonis. Taxonomy (NCBI): domain Eukaryota; kingdom Metazoa; phylum Arthropoda; class Insecta; order Hymenoptera; family Braconidae; genus Cotesia; species Cotesia chilonis. Next base: position 11,155 of record RJVT01000262.1, read on the forward strand.
GTTATTTTTAAGGTTGGAAATAGTCTTAATCGCTTCAAAAATCTGATGCTGAACACGATATGCCTTCATATCGTGAAATTCGGAAGTGAAATTTTAAACGTTGGCTGCCTAAAGCACGGTCGATTCGGTAACGCTGCTTCGATGGGTTTGGAAGGTTAAAATCTAGATCGCTTGGAATATCCCTGCTACATACGATATTGACCTCCATTTGGTAACAATTTGAAAAGTCATATTTTGAACGTCTGCGATCTCAGACGGTCGATCGGTAACTTTGCTTCTATGCGACTTGGAAGGTTGAAAATGGTCAGATCGATTCCAACTAACCCTTTAAACGTTATGACGTTATTAAGGTTGGGAAATAGTCTAGATCGCTTCAATCTGATGCGAACACGATATTGGCCCTTTATATCGTGAAATTCGGAAAGTGAAATTTTTTAAACGCTGGCTGCCAAAGACGCGATTCGGTAACGCTGCTTCGATGGTCTTGAAAGGTTGTCAGTAGTCTAGATCGCTTGCAAATGACCGGCTACACACCATATTGACCTCCATTTGGTAACATTTGAAGTCATGATTTTGAACGTCTGCGATCTCAGAACGGTCGATTCCGTAACTTCGCTTATATGGTCTTGGAAGGTTGAAATAGTCTAGATCGCTTGCAAATGACCGGCTACACACCATATTGACCTCCATTTGGTAACATTGAAAGTCATGATTTTGAACGTCTGCGATCTCAGAACGGTCGATTCGGTAACTTTGCTTCTATGCGACTTGGAAGTGTTGAAAATGGTCTTAGATCGATTCCAATAACCTTTAAACTCGATTATGACTTTATTTTGTGTAAAATTCAAAAGTCACAATTTGTGAACCTTTCCTCGCCAAGGACGGTCGATTCCGTAACTTTGCTTCTATTGTCTTGGAAGGTGGGAAATAGTCTAGATCGCTTGAAAAATCTAATGCTGACACGAAATGTTGCCTTTGATATCGTGAAATTCCAAAGTTAAATTTTTAAACTTGCGCGGCCTAAGACGGTCGATTCGGTGACGCTGCTTCTAAGGGTCTTGGAAGGTAAAAAGTCAGATTGATTCCAACTAACCTTTAAACTCGATTAGACCGTTATTTTTTAAGGTGGAAATAGTCTAAGATCGCTTCAAAATCTGATGCTGAACACGATATGGCCCTTTATATCGTGAAAATTCGAAGTGAAATTTTTAAACGTTGGGCTGCCTAAGACGGTCGATTCGGTACGCTGCTTCGATGGGTCTTGGAGGTTGAAAATAGTCTAGACTCGCTTGGAATTATCCTGCTACATACGATATGACCTCCATTTGGTAAACTTTGAAAGTCATGATTTTGAACGTCTGCGATTCAGAACGGTCGATTCGGTAACTTTGCTTCTATGCGACTTGGAAGGTTGAAAATGGTCTAGATCGATTCCAAACTAACCCTTTAAACTCGATTATGCCGTTATTTTTTAAGGTTGGAAATAGTCTAGATCGCTTCAAAATCTGATGCTGAACACGATATGCCCTTTATATCGTGAAATTCGGAAGTGAAATTTTTAAACGTTGGCGCCTAAAGACGGTCATTCGTAACGCTGCTTCGATGGGTCTTGGAAGGTTGTCAGTAGTCTAGATCGCTTGCAAATGACCGGCTACACACCATATTGACTCCATTTGTAACATTTGAAATCAGATTTTGAACGTCTGCGATCTCAGAACGGTCGATTCCGTAACTTCGCTTATATTGGTCTTGGAAGGTTGGAAATAGTCTAGATCGCTTGCAATGACCGGCTACACACCATATTGACCTCCATTTGGTAACATTTGAAAGTCATGATTTTGAACGTCTGCGATCTCAACGTCGATTCGGTTACTTGCTTCTATGCGTCTTGGAGGTTGGAAATAGTCTAGATCGCTGCAAATGAACCGGCTACACACCATATTGACTCCATTTGGTAACATTTGAAAAGTCATGTTTTTGAACGTCTGCGATCTCAGAACGGTCGATTCCGTAACTTTGTTCTATTTGGTCTTTGAGGTCGAAATAATCTAGATCGATTCCAACTAACCTTTAACTCGATTATGACCTTTTATTTTTTAAGATGGAAATAGTCTAGATCGCTTGAAAATCTAATGCTGGACACGATATGGCCTCTGATATCGTGAAATTCCAAAGTTAAATTTTTAATCGTTGCTGCTAAGACCGTCGATTCGGTTAACTGCTTCGATTGGTCTTGGAAGGTTGTCAGTAGTCTAGATCGCTTTGCAAATGACCGGCTACACACCATATTGACCTCCATTTGGAAACATTTGAAAGTCATGATTTTGAACGTCTGCGATCTCAGAACGGTCGATTCCGTAACTTCGCTTATATTGGTCTTGGAAGGTTGGAAATAGTCTAGACGCTTGCAAATGACCGGCTACACACCATATTGACCTCCATTTGGTAACATTTGGAAAGTCATGATTGAACGCTGCGATCTCAGAACGGTCGATTCGTAACTTTTGCTCTATGCGACTTGGAAGGTGAAAATGGTCTAGATCGATTCCAACTACCCTTTAAACTCGATTATGACCGTTATTTTTTAAGGTTGGAAATAGTCTAGATCGCTTCAAAAATCTGATGCTGAACACGATATGGCCCTTATATCGTGAAATTTCGGAAGTGTGAAATTTTAATACGCTGGCTGCCTAAAGACGGTCGATTCGGTAACGCTGCTTTCGATGGTCTGAAGGTTGTCAGTAGTTCTAGATCGCTTGCAAATGACCGGCTACACACCATATTGACCTCCATTTGGTAACATTTGAAATAGTCATGATTTGAACGTCTGCGATCTCAGAACGGTCGATTCCGTAACTTCGCTTATATTGGTCTTGGAAGGTTGAAATATCTAGTCGCTTGCAAATGACCGGCTACACACCATATTGACCTCCATTGGTAACATTTGAAAAGTTCATTGATTTTAACGTCTGCGATCTCAGAACGGTCGATTCGGTAACTTTGCTTCTATGCGACTTGAAGGTTGAAAATGGTCTAGATCGATTCAATTAACCCTTTAAACTCGATTATACTTTATTTTTGTAAAATTCAAAAGTCACAATTTGTGAACCTTTCCTCGCCAAGGACGGTCGATTCCGTAACTTTGCTTCTATTGGTCTTGGAAGGTGGGAAATAATCTAGATCGATTCCAACTAACCCTTTAAACTCGATTATGACCTTTATTTTTTAAGATTGGAAATAGTCTAGATCGCTTGAAAATCTAATGCTGGACACGATATGCCTTTGATATCGTGAAATTCCAAAGTTAAATTTTTAATCGTTGGCTGCCTAAAACCGTCGATCGGTAACGCTGCTTCGATTGGTCTTTGGAGGTGTCAGTAGTCTAGATCGCTTGCAAATGACCGGCTTCACAACCATATGACCTCCATTTGGTAACATTTGAAAGTCATGATTTTGAACGTCTGCGATCTCAGAACGGTCGATTCGGTAACTTTGCTTATATTGGTCTTGGAAGGTTGGAAATAGTCTAGATCGCTTGAAAATCTAATGCTGGACACGATATGGCCTTTGATATCGTGAAATTCCAAAGTTAAATTTTTAAACGTTGGCGGCCTAAAGACCGTCGATTCGGTAACGCTGCTTCGATTGGTCTTGGAAGGTTGTCAGTAGTCTAGATCGCTTGCAAATGACCGGCTTCACACCATATTGACCTCCATTTGGTAACATTTGAAAGTCATGATTTTGAACGTCTGCGATCGCAGAACGGTCGATTCGGTAACTTTGCTTATATTGGTCTTGGAAGGTTGGAAATAGTCTAGATCGCTTGTGAATCTAATGCTGGACACGATATGGCCTTTGATATCGTGAAATTCCAAAGTTAAATTTTTAAACGTTGGCGGCCTAAAGACGGTCGATTCGGTTGACGCTGCTTCTAAGGGTCTTGGAAGGTTGAAAATAGTCTAGATTGATTCCAACTAACCCTTTAAACTCGATTATGACCGTTATTTTTTAGGTTGGAAATAGTCTAGATCGCTTCAAAATCTGATGCTGAACACGATATGGCCCTTTATATCGTGAAATTCGGAAGTGAAATTTTTAAACGTTGGCTGCCTAAAGACGGTCGATTCGGTAACGCTGCTTCGATGGGTCTTGGAAGGTTGAAAATAGTCTAGATCGCTTGGAATTATTCTGCTACATACGATATTGACCTCCATTTGGTAACATTTGAAAGTCATGTTTTTGAACGTCTGCGATCTCAGAACGGTCGATTCGGTAACTTTGCTTCTATGCGTCTTGGAAGGTTGAAAATAGTCTAGATCGATTCCAACTAACCCTGTAAACTCGATTATGACCTTTATTTTGTAAATTTCAAAAGTCCCAATTTGTGAACCTTTCCTCGCCAAGGACGGTCGATTCCGTAACTTTGCTTCTTTGGGTCTTGGAAGGTTGAAAATAGTCTAGATCGCTTGGAATTATCCTGCTACATACGATATTGACCTCCATTTTGTAACAATCGAAAGTCATGTTTTTGGACGTCTGCGATCTCAAAACGGTCGATTCCGTAACTTTGCATCTATTAGTCCTGGAAGGTCGAAAATAATCTAGATTGATTCCAACTAACCCTTTAAACTCGATTATGACCTTTATTGTTTAAGGTTGGAAATAGTCTAGATCGCTTCAAAATCTGATGCTGAACACGATATGGCCCTTTATATCGTGAAATTCGGAAGTGAAATTTTTAAACGTTGGCTGCCGAAAGACGGTCGATTCGGTAACGCTGCTTCGATGGGTCTTGGAAGGTTGTCAGTAGTCTAGATCGCTTGCAAATGACCGGCTACACACCATATTGACCTCCATTTGGTAACATTTGAAATTCATGATTTTGAACGTCTGCGATCTCAGAACGGTCGATTCGGTAACTTTGCTTCTATTGGTCTTGGAAGGTTGGAAATAGTCTAGATCGCTTGCAAATGACCGGCTACACACACATATTGACCTCCATTGGTAACATTTGAAAGTCATGATTTTGAACGTCTGCGATCTCAGAACGGTCGATTCGGTAACTTTGCTTCTATGCGTCTTGGAAGGTTGGAAATAGTCTAGATCGCTTGCAAATGACCGGCTACACACCATATTGACCTCCATTTGGTAACATTTGAAAGTCATGTTTTTGAACGTCTGCGATCTCAGAACGGTCGATTCCGTAACTTTGGTTCTATTGGTCTTTGAAGGTCGAAAATAATCTAGATCGATTCCAACTAACCCTTTAAACTCGATTATGACCTTTATTTTTTAAGATTGGAAATAGTCTAGATCGCTTGAAAATCTAATGCTGGACACGATATGGCCTTTGATATCGTGAAATTCCAAAGTGAAATTTTTAAACGTTGGCGGCCTAAAGACGGTCGATTCGGTAACTTTGCTTCTATGGGTCTTGGAAGGTTGAAAATAGTGTAGATCGCTTGCAAATGACCGGCTACACACGATATTCACCTCCATTTTGTTAACAATCGAAAGTCATGTTTTTGAACGTCTGCGATCTCAGAACGGTCGATTCCGTAACTTTGCTTCTATTGGTCTTGGAAGGTTGAAAATAGTCTAGATCGATTCCAACTAACCCTGTAAACTCGATTATGACCTTTATTTTGTAAATTTCAAAAGTTCAATATGTGAACATTTCCTCGCCAAGGACGGTCGATTCCGTAACTTTGCTTCTTTGGGTCTTGGAAGGTTGAAAATAGTCTAGATCGCTTGGAATTATCCTGCTACATACGATATTGACCTCCATTTTGTAACATTCGAAAGTCATGTTTTTGGACGTCTGCGATCTCAGAACGGTCGATTCCGTAACTTGTCAGTAGTCTAGATCGCTTGAAAATGAGCTAAACACGATATTGACCTTTATATCGTGAGATTCAAAAGTCAATGTTTTGTACGTTTGCTCGTGGAAATCGGTCGATTCCGTAACTTAGCTTCTATCGTCATTTGCAAGCGATCTACACTATTTTCGAATTTCACGATATAAAGGTCAATATCGTGTTCAGCATCAGATTTTGGAGCGATCTAGACTATTTCCAACCTTCCAAGACCCATCGAAGCAGCGTTACCGAATCAACCGTCTTTAGGCCGCCAACGTTTAAAAATTTCACTTTCGAATTTCACGATATAAAGGGCACTATCGTGTTCAGCATCAGATTTTCAAGCGATCTAGACTATTTCCAACCTTCCAAGATCTATAGAAGCAAGTTACGGAATCGGACGTCTTTGGCGCGCGAACGACTAACCATTTCACTTTTGAATTTCTGGATGTAAATTGACCATATCGTGTTTAGCAGGTCAGTTCCAAGCTATCTTTACACTGACAACCTTCCAAGACTCATAGAAGGAAAGTTACCGAATCGACCGATCTCTAAGCGCAAATGTACAAAAACCTGACTTCCGAATTTCACGATATAAAGGTCAATATCCTGTTTAGCAGCTGATTTTCAAGCGATCTAGACTACTTCGAACTTGCCATGATCAATAGGAACAATGTTACGTAAACGACTTTCTAATGGGCGCAATGTTCGATAATATTACTTTCGAATTTAGTGAAATTCGATTACGACCTTTATTTTGTAAAATTCATAAGTCCAATTTGTGAACGTTTCCTCGCTAATTACGGTCGATTCCGTAACTTCGCTCTATGGGTCTTTGAAGGTTGAAAATAGTCTAGTTCGCCTGAAAATCTCCTACTAAACACGATATTGACCTTTGTATCGTTTTATTCGGAGATAATGTTTTTCAACGTCTGCGCGCGCAGAAGCTAAAATATAGATATAGCTAAAATATTGCTGAAATATGACCAAAATATACCCCAAATATGGCCGAAATAAGGCCCAAATAAGGCCCAAATATTGCCGAAATATGGCACAAATGAGACCTATATAAATCTAAAGTAGGGCACAAATTTGGCCCATATATATCTAAAATATGGCCCATAAATAGCTAAAATATAGGACAATAATAGCACAAATGGGGCCCATATATGCCTAAAGTATGGCACAAATATCACCCATATATGGCTAAAAATGGCACATATATGGCCCAAATATATACCTAAAATATGGCACAAATATGGCAAATATACCGCCGTAACATGGCACAATCATGGCCCGAATAATGCCTATATATGGCTAAAATATGCCCAAATTATGGCACATATAAGGCCGAAATATGGCAGAAATATGGCCCATATATATCCAAAATAAAGACAGAATATGGCATAAATATGGCCGAAATAAGGCCCAGATATGGCCAAAATGCGGCCGAAATATGGAACAAATACGGCCCAAATATTGCCGAAATATCGCACAAATAAGACCTATATCCAGCTAAAGTATGGCACAAATATGGCCGAAATATGGCCCAGATATTGCCAAAATGAGGCCGAAATATGGCACAAATATGGTCCTAATATGTCTAAAATATGGCACAAACATGGTCAAAATACATCCAGCCAAGGTATGGTCGGTCAGATTTGTTCGAAAATGGCAAGCATTTGGCCGAGATATACCGGCCTTGGGCGCAGCCCAAGGTCCCGAAAACGCCCACCAAATGGCCAAAATATTGGATTCTCCACTTTCGCAGAAGCTTCCATTCCCCTTAAAACCATCGGCGAAATGGCCAATCAAAAACCAAAAATTATGGCGTAGATTTAGTCGAAAGAATACCCTCTATTTCGCCTACAATTATAAGCTGCGTGCGATGCGCATGGCTCTCAAAAACATCGACGTATCTTCATGCAAACAGCCAGGAATAACGGCCTAGATTTGTTCAAAAAAGTGTTCTATTTGGTCAAAAGCAGGCCAAAATATGGCCAAAATTTGTCTTATTAGTCTAAAAAAATTTATTTAGGGAATATCGGGATTTCCCAATTTTGACTTTGGATGATAAAAGGTGCCATGACTCTTAAAATAATCCCTCTAATTGCAATTAGGACAACTCTTATTGTTCCTCGGGAAATTTCTTACATAATACTTGAGTGTTTCATAAGTCTAATGAATTTTTTTTTTTAGACATCGGGACTTAACAAGTATTCGCAATTTTGACTCTTCATGGGACAACTTCATGACATTTTTGGAACTACTTTAGGACAATTTTAAAAAATTTTTAGGCCATTTTTTACATATTTTGAGGACAGTTTTAAATGTTTTTCATATGATTTTGAGAGAATTCTTTTTAGCACGGTTGTAGATGCATCTTTAAATCAATTGAAAATAAATTAATAGATAAAAATGTTACAAAATCGACGGTTCTAATCTCGTAGAAGGTCAAAAACCTGACTTCCGAATGTAACAAAATGAACGTCGTAGTCGATTAGCAGGTTATACGGAAGCGAGCAAGAATGTTACCAACCTTCAAAGACTTATAAAGCAAAGTTACGGAAACGACCGTTCTTATCGCGTAGTCGTTTAAGAATATGACTTTCTAATTTCACTATATAAAGTATATATTGTATAAAAGGTAAATATGGTGTTGAACAGGTTACTCACATGCGATCTAGACTATTTCCAACCTTCCAAGACCCATAGAAGCAAAGTTACGGAAACGACCGTTCTGAGCTTGCAGACGTTCGAAAAGATGATTTCCGAATAACACGATATTAAGGGCCATATCATGTTTAGGAGGTGATTTTGAAGCAATCGAGACTAATTCCAACATTCAAAGACTATTAGATGCTATACTTAAGCTAGATATGGGTCTTATTTGAGCCATATTTTAACCATATTTCAGCAATATTTTAGCCATATTTTTGTTATACGTAAGCTGGATATGGGTCGTATTTTTGCCATATATCGGCCATATTTGAGCCGTATTTGAGCCATATATGGGCCATATTTGTGTCGTATTTCGGCCATATATGGGCCGTATTTGTGCATTATTTCAGCCATATTTTAACCATATTAGGGCCATATATTAGCCATATTTGTGCTATACTGTAGATGTATAAGTGTCTTATTTGTGCCATATTTCATCCATATTTGGGCCATATTAGTGCTATAATTCGGCCATATTGGGCCGTATTTTGCCATATTTGGGCCATATATAAGCCATATTTGTACTACATTTTAGCCATATATGGGCCATATTTGTGACATATTTCAGGCATATTTGCGCCATATTTCGGTCATATTTTAGCCATATTTGTGCCATACTTTAGCTGTATAAGGGTCTTATTGGTGTCATATTTCAGCCATATATAGGCTATATTCGTGCCGTATTCCGGCCTTCTTTGAGCCGTATTTGTGCCATATTTCGGCCATATTTGTGGGATATTTCAGCGATATTTTAGCCTTATTTAGGCTGTATATCAGTCTTATTTGTGCCATATATCAGCCATATATAGGCCATATATGTGCCATTCTTCGGCTAAATTTGAGTCGTATTTGTGCTATAATTTGGCCATATTTGTACTACATTTTAGCCATATATGGGCCATATATGTGACATATTTCAGCCATATTTGTGCCATATTTCGGCCATATTTGTGCCATACTTTAGCTGTATAAAGGTCTTATTTGTGCCATATTTCAGCCATATGGCCATATTGGTGCTGTATTTCGCATTATTTGAGCCGTTTTGTGCCATATTTCGCCATATTTGTGGATATTTCGGCGATATTTTAGCCATATTTAGGCTGTAATCAGTCCTTATTTGTGCCATATATCAGCTATATATGGCATATTGTGTCATTCTTCCGCCGAATTTGAGCCGTATTTGCCATATTCGGCATATTTGTGGGATATTCCGGCCATATTTTAGCCATATTTCCGCCATAGTTGTTCCATATTTCACCATATATGGGCCATATTTTGCCATATTTCGGCCATATTTTACCATATTTCGGCCATATTTTAACCATATTTCGGCCATAGATGTTCCATATTTCAGCCATATATGGGCCATATTTTAGCCATATTTCGGCCATATTTGTGCCATATTTCAGCCATATCTGTGCCATATTTCGGCCATATTTGTGCCTACTTTAGCTGTATATGGCTCTTATTTGTTCCATATTTCAGTCATATATGGGCCATATTTTGCATATTTAGCCATATTTTAACCATATTCACAATATTTTAGCCATTTTTTTATACTTAAGCTGGATATGGTCGTTTTTTGCCGTATATCGGCCATATTTGAGCCGTATTTGGGCCATATTNTTTCCGCCATATATGGGCCATATTTGTGCTATATTTCGGCCATATTTGTGCCAGCATTTTTAGCCATATTTCGGCCATATTTGTGCCATATTTCAGCCATATATGTGCATATTTCGGCCAATTTGTGCCATACTTAAGCTGTATATGGGTCTTATTTGTTCCATATTTCAGTCCATATATGGGCCATATTTGTGCCATATTTAGGCCATATTTACCATATTTCTCAGCCAATATTTTAGCCATATTTTTGTTATACTTAAGCTGGATATGGCCATATTCTAGCCATATTTCGGCCATAGTTGTTCCATATTTCAGCCATATATGGGCCATATTTGTGTCGTATTTCTGCCAGATTTGAGCTGTATTTGTGCCATATTTCGGCCAATATTTTAACCATATTGTCGGCCTTAGATGTTCCATATTTCAGCCATTATGGGCCATATATGGGCCATATTTGTGTCGTATTTCGGCCATATATGGGCCGTATTTGTGCATTATTTCAGCCATATTTTAACCATATTAGGGCCATATATTAGCCATATTTGTAATATACTGTAGATGTATAAGTGTCTTATTTGTGCCATATTTCATCCATATTTGGGCCATATTAGTGCTATAATTCGGCCATAATTGGGCCGTATTTGTGCCATATTTGTGCCATATATAGGCCATATTTGTACTACATTTTAGCCATATATGGGCCATATTTGTGACATATTTCAGCCATATTTGCGCCATATTTTGGTCATATTTTAGCCATATTTGTGCCATACTTTAGCTGTATAAGGGTCTTATTTGTGTGATATTTCAGCCATATATAGGCTATATTCGTGCCGTATTCCGGCCTTCTTTGAGCCGTATTTGTGCCATATTTCGGCCATAGTTGTGGGATATTTCGGCTATATTTTAGCCATATTTAGGCTGTAAATCAGTCTTATTTGTGCCATATATCAGCCATATATGGGCCATATTTGTGCCATTCTTCGGCCAAATTTGAGTCGTATTTGTGCTATAATTGGCCATATTTGTACTAACATTTTAGCCATATATGGGCCATATATGTGACATATTTCCGCCATATTTGTGCCATATTTCGGCCATATTTGTGCCATACTTTAGCTGAATAAGGGTCTTATTTGTGCCATATTTCAGCCATATATAGGCCATATTCGTGCCGTATTTCGGCATTATTTGAGCCGTATTTGTGCCATATTTCGGCTATATTTGTGGGATATTTCGGCCATATTTTAGCCATTTCGGCCATAGTTGTTCCATATTTCAGTTATATATGGGCCATATTTGTGCCATAATTCGACCATAATTGGGCCGTATTTGTGCCATATTTTAACCATATTTCGGCCATATTTTAACCATATTTCGGCCATAGATGTTCCATATTTCAGCCATATATGGGCCATATTTGTGCCATATTTCGGCCATATTTGTGCCATATTTTAGCCATATTTCATCCATATTTGTGCCATATTTCAGCCATATCTGTGCCATATTTCGGCCATATTTGTGCCATACTTTAGCTGTATATGGGTCTTATTTGTTCCATATTTCAGTCATATATGAGCCATATTTGTGCCATATTTAGGCCATATTTTAACCATATTTCAGCCATATTTTAGCCATATTTTTGTTATACTTGAGCTGGATATGGGTCGTATTTTTGCCATATTCCGGCTATATTTGAGCCGTATTTGGGCCATATTTGTGTCGTATTTCGGCCGGATTTGAGCCATATTTGTGAAATATTTGTGCCATATCTGGGCAAAACTTGTGCCATATTTCGGCCATATTTGTGGGATATTTCGGCCATATTTTAGCCATATTTCGGCCATAGTTGTGCCATATTTCAGCCATATATGGGCCGTATTTGTGCATTATTTCGGCCATATTTTAACCATATTACGGCCATATTTTAGCCATATTTGTGATATACTGTAGATGTATAAGTGTCTTATTTGTGCCATATTTTATTTATATTTGGGCAATATTAGTGCTATAATTCGGCCATAATTGGGCCGTATTTGTGCCATATTTGTGCCATATATAGGCCATATTTGTACTACATTTTAGACATATATGGGCCATATTTGTGACATATTTCAGCCATATTTGCGCCATATTTCGAGTCATATTTTAGCCATATTTGTGCCATACTTTAGCTGTATATGGGTCTTATTTGTTCCATATTTCAGTCATATATGGGCCATATTTGTGCCATATTTAGGCCATATTTAACCATATTTCAGCAATAATTTAGCCATATTTTTGTTATACTTAAGCTGGATATGGGTCGTATTTTTGCCATATATCGGCCATATTTGAGCCGTATTTGGGCCATATTTGTGTCGTATTTCGGCCAGATTTAAGCCGTATTTGTGCCATATTTGTGCCATATCTGGGCCATACTTGTGCCATATTTCGGCCATATTTTAGCCATATTTCGGCCATAGTTGTGCCATATTTCAGCCATATATGGGCCGTATTTGTGCATTATTTCGGCCATATTTTAACTATATTACGGCCATATTTTAGCCATATCTTGTGCTATAACTGTAGCTGTATGATGTCTTATTTGTGCCATAATTCATCCAATTTGGGCCATATTAGTGCTATAATTCGGCCATAATTGGGCCATAAATGGGCCGTATTTGTGCCATTATGTGCCATATTAGCCATATTTGTACTACATTTTGGGCATATATGGGCCATTGTGACATATTTCAGCTATATTGTGCCTATTCGGTCATATTTTAGCCATAATTTGTGCTATACATTAGCTGTATAAGGGTCTTATTTGTGCCATATTTCAGCCATATATGGGCCATATTGTGCCGTATTTCGACCAATTTTGAGCCGATTTGTGCCAATATCTAGGCTATACTAAGTGCCCATCGTTCGGCCATAATTGGGCCAGTATTGTGCCATATTTGTTCCATATATGGGCCATATTTGTGCCATATTTCGGCCATATTTTTGCCGTACTTTAGCTGTATATGGGTCTTATTTTTGCCATATTTCAGCCATATTTGGGCCATATTTGTGCCATTCTTCGGCAAAATTTGAGTCGTATTTGTGCCATAATTCGGCCATATTTGTGCCATATCTGGGCTATATTTGGCTTGTTTTGGCCATATTTGTTCCATATTTCAGCCATATTTGTGCCATATTTTAGCCATATATGTGCCATATTAGTGGAATAATTCGACCATAATTGGGCCGTATTTGTGCCATATTTCGGCATATTTTAGCCATACTTTAGCTGCATATGGGTCGTATTTGTGCCATATATGTGCCATAATTTGTGCCATATTTCGTCCATATTATTGCTATACTTTAGCTGTATATCAGTCTTATTTGTACAATATATCAGAATATATGCGCCATATTTCAGCCATATTTGTGGCATATTTTCGACCATATTTAGCATATTTTGTGACATACTTTAGAGCTGTATATGGGTCTTATTTGTGCCATATTTCAGTGATATATGGTCTTATTTGTGCGATTCCGGCCATATTTGAGCCGTATTTGTGCCATATTCCCGGCCATATTTGTGCCATATATGGACCATACTTTGTGCCATATTTCATCCATATTTAAGCCAATATGTCGGCCATAGTAGCAATTCTTCAGCCATATATGGGCCATATTTTAGCAGTATATGTGCTCCATTTGTGCCATATTCTGCCTAATCTGGGCCATACTTGTGCCATATTTCAGCCCATATTTGTGCGATATTACGGCGTTTTTTTGCAATAATTCGGCCATATTTGTACTATATTTGAGCCGTATTTATGCGATATTTGTGCCATATCTGGGCCATATTTCAGCCATATATGGGCCATATTAGTGCCATAATTTGGCCATAATAGGGCCGTAATTGTGCCATATTTGTGCCATATATGGGCCATATTTGTGCCAGATATCGGCCATATTTATGCTGTACTTTAGCTGTATATGGGTCTTATTTTTGCCATATTTCAGCCATATATGGGCCATATTTGTGCCATTCTTCGGCAATATTTGAGTCGTATTTGTGCCATAATTCGGCCATATTTGTGCCATATCTGGGCTATATTTGGCTTGGTTTGGCCATATTTGTTGCATATTTCAGCCATATTTGTGCCATATTTTAGCCATATATGTGCCATATTAGTGGAATAATTCGGCCATAATTGGGCCGTATTTGTGCCATATTTTGCCATATTCGTGTTATATTTGAGCCATATATGGGCCATGTTTGTGCCATATTTCGGCCATAGTTGTGCCATATTATAGCAATATATTGGCCATATTTTGCCATATTTCGGCCATAATTATGTAATATTTCAGCCAATTTGTGCCATAATTTAGCTGTATATGGGTCTTATTTGTGCCATATTTCAGCCATATATGCGCCATATTTGTGACATATGTCAGCCTATATGGGCCATATTAGTGCCATATTCGGCCATAATTGGGCCGTATTACTGCCATATTGATACCATATCTGCCCCCATTTGTGACATAATTTAGCTGCATATGGTTCGTATTTGTGCCAATATGGGCCATCTTTGTGCCATATTTCGGCATATTTTCGCCATACTTCAGCTGTATATCAGTCTTATTTGTGCGATATATCCGAGATATATGGGCCATATTTGTGCCATTTTCGGCCAAATTTAAGTCGTATTTGGTGCTTTTATTCGGCCATATTTGTACTACATTTTAGCCATATTATAAGCCATATTTGTGCCATATTTCAGCCAAATTTGTGGCATAATTTCGGTCATATTTTAGCCATATTTGTGCCATACTTTAGCTGTACGAGGGTCTTATTTGTGCCATTTTTCATCCATATATGGGCCATATTAAGTGCGATAATTCGCCCATAATTGGGCCGTATTTGTGCCATATTTCGGCCGTATTTGTGTATAATTCGTCATATTTGTACTATATTTTTAGCCATATATGGGCCATATCTGTGCCATATTAGTGCCATATTTTGGCAATATGTGGGCCATATTTTTTGCCATATTTCGGCTATAATGGCCGCATTTGTGCGATATTTCGGCCATATTTTAACCATATTTCTCAATATTTAGCCATATTGTTGCTATACTCAGCTGGATATCGGTCTTAATTGTGCCATATTTCGGCATATTTGAGCGTATTCGTGCCATATATAGGCCATATTTGTGCTAATATTGGCCATAGTTTTCCATATTTCAGCCATATATGCCATATTGCCAAAATTCGCCATAATTGGGCCATAATTGGTCGGATTTGTGCCATATTTGTGCCATATATGAGCCTATTTGTGACATATTTCGGCCATATTTTTGGAGTACTTTAGCTGTACATGGGTCCTTATTTATGCCATATTTCAACATTATGGGCCATATTATGTGCCATTCTTTCGTCAAAAATTTGAGTCGTATTTGTGCCATAATTCGGCCATAATTTGTGCCATATCTGGGCTATATTTGGCTTGTTTCGGCCATATTGTTCCATATTAGGCCATATTTGTGCCATATTTCGCCATATTTTGGACATATTTTTGCCGTAGTTTAGCTCTATATGGGTCTTATTTCTGCCATATTTTAGCCATATATGTGCCATATTAGTGCAATAATTCGGCTATAATTGGGCCGTATTTGTGCCATATTTTGGCCATATTTGTTCCATACTTCGGTCATATTTGTGCCATATTTTAGCCATATATTGGCCATATTTTAGCCATATTTCGGCCATATTAGTGTAAGATTTCAGGCATATTTATGCCATATTTCGGCCATATGTTAGCGATATTTGTGCCATACTTTAGCTGTATATGGGTCTTATTTGTGCCGTATTTCGCCATATTCGAGCCGTAGTTGTGCCATATTTCGGCCATATTTGTGGGTTATTTCGGTCATAATTTAGCCATATTTCGGCCATAGTTGTTCCATATTTCAGCCATATATGTGCCATATTTGTGCCATATTTCAGCCATATATGGGCCATATTAGTGCCAAAATTCGGTCATAATTGGGTCGAATTACTGCCATATTTGTGCCATATTTGTGCTATATCTGGGCCATATTTGTGACATAGTTTAGCTGCATATGGTTCGTATTTGTGCCATATATGGGCCATCTTTGTGCCATATTTCGGCCATATTTTTGCCATACTTTAGCTGTATATCAGTCTTATTTGTGCGATATATCAGAGATATATGGGCCATAGTTGTGCCATTATTTGGCCAAATTTGAGTCGTATTTGTGCTATAATTCGGCCATATTTGTACTACATTTTAGCCATATATGGGCGATATTTTTGCGATATTTCAGCCATATTTGTGCCATATTTCGGCCATATGTTAGCCAAATTTGTGCCATACATTAGCTGTATAAGTGTCTTATTTGTGCCATATTTCAGCCATATATGGGCCATATTTGTTCCGTATTTCGGCCATATTTTAGCTGTATTTGTGTCATATTCCGGCCATAGTTGTTCCATATTTCAGCCATATATGGGCCATATTTGTGACATATTTCAGCTATATTTGTGCTATATTTCGGCCATATTTTAGCCATATTTGTGCTATACATTAGCTGTATAAGGGTCTTATTTGTGCCATATTTCAGCCATATATGGGCCATATTTGTGCCGTATTTCGGCCTTATTTGAGCCGTATTGTGTCATATTTCGGCCATATTTATGGATATTTCGGCCATATTTTAGCTGTATATCAGTCTTATTTGTGCCATATATCAGCCATATATGGGCCATATTTGTGCCATTCATCGGCCAAATTTGAGTCGTATTTGTGATATAATTCGGCCATATTTGTACTACATTTAAGCCATATATGGGCCATATTTGTGACATATTTCAGCCATATTTGTGCCGTATTTCGGCCATATTTTAGCCATATTTGTGCCATACTTTAGCTGTATAAGGTTCTTATTTGTGCCATATTTCAGCCATATATGGGCCATATTCGTGCCGTATTTCGTCATTATTTGAGGCGTATTTGTGCCATATTTCGGCCATATTTGTGGGATATTTCGGCCATATTTTAACCATATTTCGGCCATAGATGTTCCATATTTCATCCATATATGGGCCATATTAGTGCCTTAATTCGGCCATAATTGGGCCGTATTTATGCCATATTTATGCCATATTTGTGCCATATCTGGGCCATATTTTTGCCATACTTTAGCTGTATATCAGTCTTATTTGTGCAATATATCAGACATATAAGCGCCATATTTGTGCCATATTTCAGCCATATTTGTGGCATATTTCGACCATATTTTAGGCATATTTGTGCCATACTTTAGCTGTATATGGGTCTTATTTGTGCCATATCAGTGATATATGAGTCTTATTTGTGCCAGATTCCGGCCATATTTGAGCCGTATTTGTGCCATATTCCGGCCATATTTGTGCCATATCTGGACCTTACTTGTGCCATATTTCATCCATATTTAAGCCATATGTCGGCCATAGTTATGCAATATTTCAGCCATATATGGGCCATATTTTAGCAGTATATGTGCTTCATTTGTGCCATATTTGTGCCATATTTCTGCCATATCTGGGCCATACTTGTGCCATATTTCAGCCATATTTGTGCGATTTTACGGAGTAATTTTTGCAATAATTCGGCCATATGTGTACTATATTTGAGCCGTATTTGTGCGATATTTGTGCCATATCTGGGCCATATTTCAGCCATATATGGGCCATATTTGTGCCGTATTTCGACCATCTTTGAGCCGTATTTGTGCCATATCTGGGCTATACTAGTGCCATCGTTCGGCCATAATTGGGCCGTATTTGTGCCATATTTGTTCCATATATGGGCCATATTTGTGCCATATTTCGGCAATATTTTTGCCGTACTTTAGCTGTATATGGGTCTTATTTTTGCCATATTTCAGCCATATATGGGCCATATTTGTGCCATTTTTCGGCAAAATTTGAGTCGTATTTGTGCCATAATTCGGCCATATCTGGGCTATATTTGGCTTGTTTTGGCCATATTTGTTGCATATTTCAGCCATATTTGTGCCATATTTTAGCCATATATGTGCCATACTTTAGCTGTATGAGGGTTTTATTTGTGCCATATTTCATCCATATATGGGCCATATTAGTGCTATAATTCGGCCATAATTGGGCCGTATTTGTGCCATATTTCGGCCGTATTTGTGCTATAATTCGGTCATATTTGTACTATATTTTAGCCATATATGGGCCATATCTGTGCCATATTAGTGCCATATTTTGGCCATATGTGGGCCATTGTTTTGCCATATTTCGGCCATAATTGGGCCGTATTTGTGCCATATTTCGGCCATATTTCAATTATATTTCAGCAATATTTTAGTCATATTGTTGCAATACTCAAGCTGGATATCGGTCTTATTTGTGCCATATTTCGGCCATATTTGAGCCGTATTTGTGCCATATATGGGCCATATTTGTGCCGTATTTCGGCCAGATTTGAGCCGTATTTGTGCGATATTTCGGCCATATTTTAACCATATTTCAGCAATATTTTAGCCATATTGTTGCTATACTCAAGCTGGATATCGGTCTTATTTGTGCCATATTTCGGCCATATTTGAGCCGTATTCGTGCCATATATAGACCATATTTGTGCCATATTTCGGCCATAGTTGTTCCATATTTCAGCCATATATGGGCCATATTAGTGCCATAATTCGGCCATAATTCGGCCATAATTGGGTCGTATTTGTGCCATATTTGTGCCATATATGGGCCATATTTGTGCCATATTTCGGCCATATTTTTGGCGTACTTTAGCTGTACATGGGTCTTATTTAAGCCATATTTCAGCCATATATGGGCCATATTTGTGCCATTCTTCGTCAAAATTTGAGTCGTCTTTGTGCCATAATTCGGCCATATTTGTGCCTTATCTGGGCTATATTTGGCTTGTTTCGGCCATATTTGTTCCATATTTAGGCCATATTTGTGCCATATTTCGGCCATATTTTGGACATATTTGTGCCATACTTTAGCTGTATATGGGTCTTATTTGTGCCGTATTTCGGCCATATTCGCGCCGTAGTTGTGCCATATTTCGGCCATATTTGTGGGTTATTTCGGTCATATTTTAGCCATATTTCGGCCATAGTTGTTCCATATTTCAGCCATATATGTGCCATATTTGTGCCATATTTCAGCCATATATGGGCCATATTAGTGCCAAAATTCGGTCATAATTGGGTCAAATTACTGCCATATTTGTGCTATATCTGGGCCATATTTGTGACATATTTCAGCCATATATGGGCCATATTAGTGCCATAATTCGGCCATAATTGGGCCGTATTACTGCCATATTTGTACCATATCTGCCCCCCATTTGTGACATAATTTAGCTGCATATGGTTCGTATTTGTGCCAAATATGGGCCATCTTTGTGCCATATTTCGGCCATATTTTCGCCATACTTCAGCTGTATATCAGTCTTATTTGTGCGATATATCAGAGATATATGGGCCATATTTGTGCCATTCTTCGGCCAAATTTAAGTCGTATTTGTGCTTTTATTCGGCCATATTTGTACTACATTTTAGCCATATATAAGCCATATTTGTGCCATATTTCAGCCAAATTTGTGGCATATTTCGGTCATATTTTAGCCATATTTGTGCCATACTTTAGCTGTACGAGGGTCTTATTTGTGCCATTTTTCATCCATATATGGGCCATATTAGTGCGATAATTCGGCCATAATTGGGCCGTATTTGTGCCATATTTCGGCCGTATTTGTGCTATAATTCGGTCATATTTGTACTATATTTTAGCCATATATGGGCCATATCTGTGCTATATTAGTGCCATATTTTGGCAATATGTGGGCCATATTTTTGCCATATTTCGGCCATAATTGGGCCGCATTTGTGCGATATTTCGGCCATATTTTAACCATATTTCTGCAATATTTTAGCCATATTGTTGCTATACTCAAGCTGGATATCGGTCTTAATTGTGCCATATTTCGGCCATATTTGAGCCGTATTCGTGCCATATATAGGCCATATTTGTGCTATATTTCGGCCATAGTTGTTCCATATTTCAGCCATATATGGGCCATATTAGTGCCATAATTCGGCCATAATTGGGCCATAATTGGGTCGTATTTGTGCCATATTTGTGCCATATATGAGCCATATTTGTGCCATATTTCGGCCATATTTTTGGCGTACTTTAGCTGTACATGGGTCTTATTTATGCCATATTTCAGCCATATATGGGCCATATTTGTGCCATTCTTCGTCAAAATTTGAGTCGTATTTGTGCCATAATTCGGCCATATTTGTGCCATATCTGGGCTATATTTGGCTTGTTTCGGCCATATTTGTTCCATATTTAGGCCATATTTGTGCCATATTTCGGCCATATTTTGGACATATTTTTGCCGTAGTTTAGCTCTATATGGGTCTTATTTCTGCCATATTTTAGCCATATATGTGCCATATTAGTGCAATAATTCGGCTATAATTGGGCCGTATTTGTGCCATATTTTGGCCATATTCGTGTTATATTTGAGCCGTATATGGGCCATATTTGTGCCATATTTCGGCCATATTTGTTCCATACTTCGGTCATATTTGTGCCATATTTTAGCCATATATTGGCCATATTTTAGCCATATTTCGGCCATATTAGTGTAAGATTTCAGGCATATTTATGCCATATTTCGGCCATATGTTAGCGATATTTGTGCCATACTTTAGCTGTATATGGGTCTTATTTGTGCCGTATTTCGGCCATATTCGAGCCGTAGTTGTGCCATATTTCGGCCATATTTGTGGGTTATTTCGGTCATAATTTAGCCATATTTCGGCCATAGTTGTTCCATATTTCAGCCATATATGTGCCATATTTGTGCCATATTTCAGCCATATATTGGCCATATTAGTGCTAAAATTCGGTCATAATTGGGTCGAATTACTGCCATATTTGTGCCATATTTGTGCTATATCTGGGCCATATTTGTGACATAATTTAGCTGCATATGGTTCGTATTTGTGCCATATATGGGCCATCTTTGTGCCATATTTCGGCCATATTTTTGCCATACTTTAGCTGTATATCAGTCTTATTTGTGCGATATATCAGAGATATATGGGCCATAGTTGTGCCATTATTTGGCCAAATTTGAGTCGTATTTGTGCTATAATTCGGCCATATTTGTACTACATTTTAGCCATATATGGGCGATATTTTTGCGATATTTCAGCCATATTTGTGCCATATTTCGGCCATATGTTAGCCAAATTTGTGCCATACATTAGCTGTATAAGTGTCTTATTTGTGCCATATTTCAGCCATATATGGGCCATATTTGTTCCGTATTTCGGCCATATTTGAGCTGTATTTGTGCCATATTCCGGCCATAGTTGTTCCATATTTCAGCCATATATGGGCCATATTTGTGACATCTTTCAGCTATATTTGTGCTATATTTCGGCCATATTTTAGCCATATTTGTGCTATACATTAGCTGTATAAGGGTCTTATTTGTGCCATATTTCAGCCATATATGGGCCATATTTGTGCCGTATTTCGGCCTTATTTGAGCCGTATTTGTGTCATATTTCGGCCATATTTATGGGATATTTCGGCCATATTTTAGCTGTATATCAGTCTTATTTGTGCCATATATCAGCCATATATGGGCCATATTTGTGCCATTCTTCGGCCAAATTTGAGTCGTATTTGTGATATAATTCGGCCATATTTGTACTACATTTAAGCCATATATGGGCCATATTTGTGACATATTT
Source organism: Cotesia chilonis (assembly GCA_018835575.1). Taxonomy (NCBI): domain Eukaryota; kingdom Metazoa; phylum Arthropoda; class Insecta; order Hymenoptera; family Braconidae; genus Cotesia; species Cotesia chilonis. The sequence continues at coordinate 33,173 of RJVT01000262.1, forward strand.
CAGCCATATTTGTGCCGTATTTCGGCCATATTTTAGCCATATTTGTGCCATACTTTAGCTGTATAAGGTTCTTATTTGTGCCATATTTCAGCCATATATGGGCCATATTAGTACCTTAATTCGGCCATAATTGGGCCGTATTTATGCCATATTTATGCCATATTTGTGCCATATCTGGGCCATATTTTGCCATACTTTAGCTGTATATCAGTCTTATTTGTGCAATATATCAGACATATATGCGCCATATTTGTGCCATATTTCAGCCATATTTGTGGCATATTTCGACCATATTTTAGGCATATTTGTGCCATACTTTAGCTGTATATGGGTCTTATTTGTGCCATATTTCAGCCATATATGGGCCATATTCGTGCCGTATTTCGTCATTATTTGAGGCGTATTTGTGCCATATTTCGGCCATATTTGTGGGATATTTCGGCCATATTTTAACCATATTTCGGCCATAGATGTTCCATATTTCATCCATATATGGGCCATATTAGTGCCTTAATTCGGCCATAATTGGGCCGTATTTATGCCATATTTATGCCATATTTGTGCCATATCTGGGCCATATTTTTGCCATACTTTAGCTGTATATCAGTCTTATTTGTGCAATATATCAGACATATATGCGCCATATTTGTGCCATATTTCAGCCATATTTGTGGCATATTTCGACCATATTTTAGGCATATTTGTGCCATACTTTAGCTGTATATGGGTCTTATTTGTGCCATATCAGTGATATATGAGTCTTATTTGTGCCAGATTCCGGCCATATTTGAGCCGTATTGTGCCATATTCCGGCCATATTTGTGCCATATCTGGACCTTACTTGTGCCATATTCATCCATATTTAAGCCATATGTCGGCCATAGTTATGCAATATTTCAGCCATATATGGGCCATATTTTAGCAGTATATGTGCTTCATTTGTGCCATATTTCTGCCATATCTGGGGCCATATTTCAGCCATATTTGTGCGATTTTACGGAGTAATTTTTGCAATAATTCGGCCATATGTGTACTATATTTGAGCCGTATTTGTGCGATATTTGTGCCATATCTGGGCCATATTTCAGCCATATATGGGCCATATTTGTGCCGTATTTCGACCATATTTGAGCCGTATTTGTGCCATATCTGGGCTATACTAGTGCCATCGTTCGGCCATAATTGGGCCGTATTTGTGCCATATTTGTTCCATATATGGGCCATATTTGTGCCATATTTCGGCAATATTTTTGCCGTACTTTAGCTGTATATGGGTCTTATTTTTGCCATATTTCAGCCATATATGGGCCATATTTGTGCCATTCTTCGGCAAAATTTGAGTCGTATTTGTGCCATAATTCGGCCATATCTGGGCTATATTTGGCTTGTTTTGGCCATATTTGTTGCATATTTCAGCCATATTTGTGCCATATTTTAGCCATATATGTGCCATACTTTAGCTGTATGAGGGTTTTATTTGTGCCATATTTCATCCATATATGGGCCATATTAGTGCTATAATTCGGCCATAATTGGGCCGTATTTGTGCCATATTTCGGCCGTATTTGTGCTATAATTCGGTCATATTTGTACTATATTTTAGCCATATATGGGCCATATCTGTGCCATATTAGTGCCATATTTTGGCCATATGTGGGCCATTGTTTTGCATATTTCGGCCATAATTGGGCCGTATTGTGCCATATTCGGCCATATTTCAATTATATTTCAGCAATATTTTAGTCATATTGTTGCAATACTCAAGCTGGATATCGGTCTTATTTGTGCCATATTTCGGCCATATTTGAGCCGTATTTGTGCCATATATGGGCCATATTTGTGCCGTATTTCGGCCAGATTTGAGCCGTATTTGTGCGATATTTCGGCCATATTTTAACCATATTTCAGCAATATTTTAGCCATATTGTTGCTATACTCAAGCTGATATCGGTCTTATTTGTGCCATATTTCGGCCATATTTGAGCAGTATTCGTGCCATATATAGGCCATATTTGTGCCATATTTCGGCCATAGTTGTTCCATATTTCAGCCATATATGGGCCATATTAGTGCCATAATTCGGCCATAATTGGGTCGTATTTGTGCCATATTTGTGCCATATATGGGCCATATTTGTGCCATATTTCGGCCATATTTTTGGCGTACTTTAGCTGTACATGGGTCTTATTTAAGCCATATTTCAGCCATATATGGGCCATATTTGTGCATTCTTCGTCAAAATTTGAGTCGTCTTTGTTGCATAATTCGGCCATATTTGTGCCTTATCTGGGCTATATTTGGCTTGTTTCGGCCATATTTGTTCCATATTTAGGCCATATTTGTGCATATTTCGGCCATATTTTGGACATATTTGTGCCATACTTTAGCTGTATATGGGTCTTATTTGTGCCGTATTTCGGCCATATTCGCGCCGTTAGTTGTGCCATATTTCGGCCATATTTGTGGGTTATTTCGGTCATATTTTAGCCCATATTTCGGCCATAGTTGTTCCATATTTCAGCCATATATGTGCCATATTGTGCCATATTTCAGCCATATATGGGCCATATTAGTGCCAAAATTCGGTCATAATTGGGGTCAAATTACTGCCATATTGTGCTATATCTGGCCATATTGTGCCATACTTTAGCTGTAATGGGTCTTATTTGTGCCATATCAGTGATATATAGTCTTATTTGTGCCAGATTTCCGGCCATATTGAGCCGTATTTGTGCCATATTCCGGCCATATTTGTGCCATATCTGGACTTACTTGTGCCAATTTCATCCATATTTAAGCCATATGTCGGCCATAGTTATGCAATATTTCAGCCATATATGGGCCATATTTTAGCAGTATATGTGCTTCATTTGTGCCATATTCTTGCCATATCGGGCATACTTGTCCATATTTTCAGCCATATTTGTGCGATTTTTACGGAGTAATTTTTGCAATAATTCGGCCATATGTGTACTATATTTGAGCCGTATTTGTGCGATATTTGTGCATATTGGGCCAATTTCAGCCATATATGGGCCATATTTGTGCCGTATTTCGACCATCTTTGAGCCGTATTTTTGCCATATCTTGGCTATACTAGTGCCATCGTTCGGCCATAATTGGGCCGTATTTGTGCCATATGTTCCATATTTGTTCCATATATGGGCCATATTGTGCCATTTTCGGCAATATTTTTTGCCGTTACTTTAGCTGTATATGGGTCTTATTTTTGCCATATTTCAGCCATATATGGGCCATATTTGTGCCATTCTTCCGGCAAAATTTGAGTCGGATTTTGCGCATAATTCGGCCATATCTGGCTATATTTGGCTTGTTTTGGCCATATGTGTTGCATATTTCAGCCATATTTGTGCCATATTTTAGCCATATATGTGCCATACTTAGCTGTATGAGGGTTTTATTTGTTGCCATATTTCATCCATATATGGGCCATATTAGTGCTATAATTCGGCCATAATTGGGCCGTATTTGTGCCATATTTTCGGCCGTATTTGTGCTATAATTCGGTCATATTTGTACTATATTTTAGCCATATATGGGCCAATCTGTGCCTATTAGTGCCATATTTTGGCCATATGTGGGCCCATTGTTTTGCCATATTTCGGCCATAATTGGGCCGTATTTGTGCCATATTTCGGCCATATTTCAATTATATTTCAGCAATATTTTAGTCATATATGTTGGCAATACTCAAGCTGGATATCGGTCTTATTTGTGCCATATTTCGGCCATCATTTGAGCCGTATTTGTGCCATATATGGCCATATTTGTTGCCGTAATTTCGGCCAGATTTGAGCCGTATTGTGCGATATTTCGGCCATATTTAACCATATTTCAGCAATATTTTAGCCATTATTTGCTATACTCAAGCTGGATATCGGTCTTATGTTTGTGCCAATTTCGGCCATATTTGAGCCGTATTCGTGCCATATATAGGCCATATTTGTGCCATATTTCGGCCATAGTTGTTCCATATTCAGCCATATATGGGCCATATAGTGCCATAATTCGGCCATAATTCGGCCATAATTGGTCGTATTTGTGCCATATTTGTGCCATATATGGGCCATATTTGGTGCCATATTTTCGGCCATATTTTTGCGTACTTTAGCTGTACATGTGGTCTTATTTAAGCCATATTTCAGCCATATATGGGCCATATTTGTGCCATTCTTCGTCAAAATTTGAGTCGTCTTTGTGCCATAATCGGCCATATTGTGCCTTATCTGGGCTTATATTTGGCTTGTTTTCGGCCATATTTGTTCCATATTTAGGCATATTTGTGCCATATTTCGGACCATATTTTTGGACATATTTGTGCAATACTTTAGCTGTATATGGGTCTTATTTGTGCCGTATTTCGGCCATATTCGCGCCGTAGTTGTGCCATATTTCGGCCATATTGTGGGTTATTTCGGTCATATTTTTAGCCATATTTTCGGCATAGTTGTTCATATTTCAGCCATATATGTGCCAATTTTGACATATTTCAGCCATATATGGGCCATATTAGTGCCAAAATTCGGTCAAATTGGGTCAAATTACTGCCATATTTGTGCTATATCTGGGCCATTTTGTGACATAATTTAGCTGCATATGGTTCGAATTTGTGCCATATATGGCCATCTTTGTGCCATATTTCGGCCATATTTTGCCAATACTTTAGCTGTATATCAGTCTTATTTGTGCGATATATCAGAGATATATGGGCCATAGTTGTGCCATTATTTGCCAAATTTGAGTCGTATTTGTGCTATAATTCGGCATATTTGTACTACATTTTAGCCATATATGGGCGATTTGTGCGATATTTCAGCCATATTTGTGCCATATTTTCAGCCATATATGCGCCATATTTGTTCCGTATTTCGGGCCATATTTGAGCCTGTATTTGTGCCATATTCCGGCCCATAGTTGTTCCATATTCAGCCATATATGGGCCATATTTGTGTCGTATTCGGCCAGATTTAGCCGTATTGTGCTATACTTGAGCCATATTTCGGCCATATTTTAGCCATATTTCGCGCCATAGTTGTGCCATATTTCAAGCCATATATGGGGCCGTATTTGTGCATTATTTCGCCCATATTTTAACTATATTACGGCCATATTTTAGCCATTATTTGTGCTAACTGTAGATGTATAAGTGTCTTATTTGTGCCATATTTCATCCATATTTGGGCCATATTAGTGCTATAATTCGGCCATAATTGGGCCGTATTTGTGCCATATTTGTGCCATATATGGGCCATATTTGTTCTACATTTTAGCCATATATGGGCCATATTTGTGACATATTTCAGCTATATTTCCGCCATATTTCGGTCATATTTGTGCCATACTTTAGCTGTATAAGGGTTCTTATTTGTGCTATTTCAGCCATATATAGGCCATATTCGTGCCGTATTCCAGCCGTCTTTGAGCCGTATTTGTACCATATTCGCCCAGATTTGTGGATATTCGGCGATATTATAGCCCATATTAGGCTGTATATAAGTCTTATTTGTGCCATATATCAGCCATATATGGGCCATATTTGTGCCATTCGTCGGCCAAATTTGAGTCGTATTTGTGCTATAATTGGGCCATATTTGTACTACATTTTAGCCATAGATGGGCCATATTTGTGACATATTTCAGCCATATTTGTGCCGTATTTCGGCCATATTTTTGGCGTACTTTAGCTGTACATGGGTCTTATTTAAGCCATATTTCAGCCATATATGGGCCATATTTGTGCCATTCTTCGTCAAAATTTGAGTCGTATTTGTGCCATAATTCGGCCATATTTGTGCCTTATCTGGGCTATATTTGGCTTGTTTTCGGCATATTTGTTCCATTTTAGGCGATATTGTGCCATATTTCGGCCATATTTTGGACATATTTTTGCCGTAGTTAGCTGTATATGGGTCATATTTGTGCCATATTTTAGCCATATATGTGCCATATTAGTGCAATAATTTGGCTATAATTGGGCCGTATTTGTGCCATTTTGGCCATATTCGTGTTATATTTGAACGTATATGGGCCATATTTGTGCCATATTTCGGCCATATATGTTCATATTTCGGCATATTTGTGCCATATTTTAGCCATATATTAGCCATATTTTAGCCAATATTTCGCCATATTAGTGTAAGATTTCAGCCATATTTATGCCATATTTGGGCCATATGTTAGCGATATTTGTGCCATACTTTAGCTGTATATGGGTCTTATTTGTGCGCGTATTTCGGCCATATTCGCGCCGTAGTTGTGCCATATTTCGGCCATATTGTGGGTTATTTGTCATATTTTTAGCCATATTTCGGCCATAGTTGTTCCGTATTTCAGCCATATATGTGCCATATTTGTGCCATATTTCAGCCATATATGGGCCATATTAGTGCCAAAATTCGGTCATAATTGGGTCAAATTACTGCCATATTTGTGCTATATCTGGGCCATATTTGTGACATAATTTAGCTGCATATGGTTCGTATTTGTGCCATATATGGGCCATCTTTGTGCCATATTTCGGCCATATTTTTGCCATACTTTAGCTGTATATCAGTCTTATTTGTGCGATATATCAGAGATATATGGGCCATAGTTGTGCCATTATTTGGCCAAATTTGAGTCGTATTTGTGCTATAATTCGGCCATATTTGTACTACATTTTAGCCATATATGGGCGATATTTGTGCGATATTTCAGCCATATTTGTGCCATATTTCAGCCATATATGGGCCATATTTGTTCCGTATTTCGGCCATATTTGAGCTGTATTTGTGCCATATTCCGGCCATAGTTGTTCCATATTTCAGCCATATATGGGCCATATTTTGTGTCGTATTTCGGCAGATTTAATCCGTAGTGTGCCATGATGCTTTGCATATTTCGGCATATTTTAGCCATATTTCGGCCATAGTTGTGCCATATTTCAAGCCATATATGGGCCTTATTTGTGCATTATTTCGGCCATATTTTTTAAACTATATTACGGAAATTTTTAGCCATATTTGTGCTATACTGTAGATGTATAAGTGTCTTATTTGTGCCATTTCATCCATATTTGGCCATATTAGTGCTATAATTCGGCCATAATTGGCCGTATTTGTGCCGTATTTGTGCATATATGGCCATATTTGTTCTACATTTTAGCCATATATGGCCATATTTGTGACATATTTCAGCTATATTTCCGCCATATTTCGGTCATATTTGTGCCATACTTAGCTGTATAAGGGTCTTATTTGTGCCATATTTCAGCCATATATAGGCCATAATTCGTGCCGTATTCCAGCCGTCTTTGAGCCGTATTTGTCCATATTTCCGGCCAGATTTTGGATATTTCGGCGATATTTTAGCCATATTAGGCTGTATATCAGTCTGATTATGCCATATATCAGCCATATATGGGCCATATTTGTGCCATTTCGTCGGCCAATTTGAGCGTATTTGTGCTATAATTGGGCCATATTTGTACTACTTTTAGCCATAGATGGGCCATATTTGTGACATATTCTGCCATATTTGTGCCCGTATTTCGGCCTTATATAAACTATATTTCGGCCATATTTTAACCATATTTCGGCCATAGATGTTCCATATTTCAGCCATATATGTGGCCATATTTTCGGCCATATTTGTGCCATTTCTAGCCATATTTCGGCCATATTTGTGCCTATTTCAGCCATATCTGTGCCTATTTCGGCATATTTGTGCCATACTTTAGCTGTATATGGGTCTTATTTGTTCCATATTTCAGTCATATAGGAGCATATTTGTTGTCATATTTAGGCCATATTTCTAACCATATTTCAGCAATATTTTAGCCATATTTTTGTTATACTTGAGCTGGGATATGGGTCGTATTTTTGCCATATTTCGGCTATATTGAGCCGTATTTGGGCCAGATAGGGCCATATTTGTGTCATATATCGGCCAGATTTGAGCCGTATTTGTGAAATATTTGTGCTATATCTGGGCAAACTTGTGCCATATTTCGGCCATATTTTGTGGGATATTTCGGCCATATTTAGCATATTTCGGCCATAGTTGTGCCATATTCAGCCATATATGGGCCGTATTTGTGCATTATTTCGGCCATATTTTAACCATATTACGGCCATATTTTAGCCATATTGTGCATGTATACTGTAGCTGTATAACGGTCTTATTTGTCCATATTTCATCCATATTTTGGGCCATATTAGTTCTATAATTCGGCCATAATTGGGCTATAATTGGGCCGTATTTGTGCCATATTTGTGCCATATATGGGCCATATTTGTACTACACATTAGCCATATATGGACCATAGTTGTTCCATATTTCAGCATATATGGGCCATATTTGTGCCATATTCGGCCATAATTGGGCCGTATTTGTGCCGTATTTGGTGCCATATTTCGGCCATATTTGTGCCATATTTTAGCCATTTTCGGCCATATTTGTGCCATATTCCAGCCATATCTGTGCATATTTCGGCCATATTTGTGTCATACTTTACCTGTATAGGGTCTTATTTGTTCCATATTTAGTCATATATGGGCCATATTTGTGCCATATTTAGGCCATATTTTAAACTAATCTCAGCAATATTTTAGCCATAGTTTTGTTATTTAAGGTGGATATGGGTCGTATTTTTGCCATATATCGGCCATATTTTGAGCCTTATTTGGGCCATATATGGGCCATATTTGTGTCGATTTCGGCCAAATTTGAGCCGTATTGTGCTATACTTGTGCCATATTTCGGCATATTGTGGGATATTTCGGCCATATATGGGCCGTATCTGTGCATTATTTCGGCCATATTTTAAACGATATTACGGCCATATTTTAGCCATATTTGTGCTTATACTGTAGATGTATAAGTGTCTTATTTGGGCCATATTAGTGCTATAATTCGGCCATAATTGGGCCGTATTTGTGCCATATTTGTGCCATATATGGGCCATATTTGTGTACTACATTTTAGCCATATCTGGGCCATATTTGTGACATATTTCAGCTATATTTCCGCCATTTTTCGGTCATATTTGTGCCATACTTCAGCTGTATAAGGGTCTTATTTGCGTAATATTTCACAGTATATATAGGCCATATTCGTGCCGTATTCCAGCCTTCTTTGAGCCGTATTTGTGCCATATTTCGGCCAGATTTGTGGGATATCTGGGCTATATTTGGCTTGTTTTGGCCATATTTGTTCCATATTTCAGCCAATTTGGGCATATTTTAGCCATATATGTGCCATATTAGTGGAATAATCGACCATAATGGGCCGTATTTGTGCCATATTTCGGCCATATTTAGCCATACTTTAGCCGCATTATGGGTCGTATTTGTGCCATATATGTGCCATATTTCGTGCCATATTTCGTCCATATTTTTGCCATACTTTAGCTGTATATCAGTATTATTTGTGCCAATATATCAGACAATAGCGCCATATTTGCGCCATATTTCAGCCATATTTTGTGGCATATTTCGACCATATTTAGACATATTTGTGACATACTTAGCTGTATATGGGTCTTATTTGTTCCATATTTTCAGTGATATATGGGTCTTATTTCTGCCAGATTTCCGGGCCATATTTGAGCCGTATTCGTGCCATTATACCGGCCATATTTTGTGCCATATCTGGACCATAATTGTGCCATATTTCATCCATATTTAAGCCATATGTCGGCCATAGTTATGCAATATTTCAGCCATATATGGGCCATATTTTAGCAGTATATGTGCCTCATTTGTGCCATATTTCTGCCATATCTGGGCCATATACTTGTGCCAATTTCAGCCATATTTGTGCGATATTACGGCGTTATTTTTGCAATAGTTCGGCCATATTTGTACTATATTTGAGCCGTATTAGTGCATATTTGGCATATCTGGGCCATATTTCAGCCATATATGGCCATATTTATGCCGTATTCGACCATATTCGAGCCGTATTTGTGCCATATCTGGGCCATACTAGTGCCATTAGTTCGGCCATAATTGGGCGATTTTGTGCCATATCTGGGCTATATTTGGCTTTGGTTTGGCCATATTTGTTGTGTTATGTCCAAGGGCGTTTTTTAGAGCGGTAGCGTAAACGGGTGGAGGTTTGGACTAACGAATTTAAAGATACGCAACGGAGGTTTTAATTCCGTTGTTTTAATTATTTATGTGGACGTTTTCGAGACATGAATTTACACGCCTTCGTTTGAGACTGACGGATTTTTATGAGAGTAGATGTACTTTACTCTTTGCAGGATTTTTAGTTATTACCGGATCCGTGGATTCCGGGGCTGTTGTTAGCGCCTTTTCCTGGATTGGGCCCTCAGATTGGTCCTTGCAGCGGATGGATTAGGATGGAATTGGGCTGCTTATTTTTACGGGCTTCTTATTTTACGAAATGAATTGATTCGAACGAATTTCACTTCTTTTGATATTATTTTTATAGATACTAAACTTTTACACTTTCACAAAATATGAATTTTAACGCAATTTAATTAAATGAATTTATTTATTTGATTGAGCTAACGTCCTCCAGTCCCCCGTAGGGTAAAGTGGCGCAAAAACTAGCTTTTAAGAAATTTTGAATAACTTACTGACGGATCTCGCCTAAGTGCAGAGCAAATTAGAACTTTGAAGAATACGACTCTCTAAGATACTTAAAATTAATACGTGGCCTGCCGGTTAAACCGCGTCCAACTTCCTTTAAGTGCAGTGCAAATTAAAGCAAAGGACTCTCAAGGCACGGGCCCGTCAGTTAAACGCGGAAGTCAAATTAACTGAGCAAAGACAGGCGTTGGCTGTTGATCGCCTTTTTTAAATACTCGCGTGCTGAGATTGCAGAAGTCCCCGCTAGTCAACCAGCAGTCGCGTAGCTTATATTTTATTGTGGCTTTCGCGCATGGAGAAGTCGTCCATCTGCGTGGTGATTTAAATTTAAAAAAAAAAAATGCGGGTGGACATAACAGTTGCATATTTCAGCCATATTTGTGCCATATTTTAGCCATATATGTGCCATATTAGTGGAATAATTCGGCCATAATTGGGCCGTATTTGTGCCATATTTTGGCCATATTCGATATTATATTTGATCCATATATGGGCCATGTTTGTGCCATATTTCGGCCATATTTGTGCCATATTTTAGCAATATATTGGCAATATTTAGCCATATTTCGGCCATATTAGTGTAATATTTCAGCCATATTTGTGCTATATTTCGGCCATATGTTAGCCATATTTGTGCCATACTTTAGCTGTATATGGGTCTTATTTGTGCCATATTTCAGCCATATATGCGCCATATTTGTGCCATATTTCAGCCATATATGGGCCATATTAGTGCCTAATTCGGCCATAATTGGGCCGTATTACTGCCATATTTGTGCCATATCTGCGCCCCATTTGTGACATTATTTAGCTGCATATGGTTCGTATTTGTGCCATATATGGGCCATCTTTGTGCCATATTTCGGCCATATTTTGCCATAACTTTAGCTGTATATCAGTCTTATTTGTGCGATATATCAGAGATATATGCCCATATTTGTGCCATTCTTCGGCCAAATTTGTGTCGTATTTGTGCTATAATTCGGCCATATTTTTACGACATTTTAGCCATATATGAGCCATATTTGTGACATATTTCAGCCATATTTGTGCCATATTTCGGCCATATTTTACCCATATTTCGGCCATAATTGTGCCATATTTCAGCCATATATGGGCCGTATTTGTGCATTATTTCGGCCATATTTTAACCATATTACGGCCATATTTTAGCCATATTTGTGCTATACTGTAGATGTATAAGTGTCTTATTTGTGCCATATTTCATCCATATTTGGGCCATATTAGTGCTATAATTCGGCCATAATTGGGCCGTATTTGTGCCATATTTGTGCCATATATGGGCCATATTTGTACTACATTTTAGCCATATATGGGCCATATTTGTGACATATTTCAGCTATATTTCCGCCATTTTTCGGTCATATTTGTGCCATACTTCAGCTGTATAAGGGTCTTATTTGTGCCATATTTCAGCCATATATAGGCCATATTCGTGCCGTATTCCAGCCTTCTTTGAGCCGTATTTGTGCCATATTTCGGCCAGATTTGTGGGATATTTTGGCGATATTTTAGCCATATTTGTGCCATATTTTGGCCATATTTGTGCCATACTTTAGCTGTATAAGGGTCTTATTTGTGCCATATTTCAGCCATATATGGGCCATATTCGTGCCGTATTTCGGCATTATTTGAGCCTTATTTGTGCCATATTTCGGTCATATTTGTTGGATATTTCGGCCATATTTTAGCCATATTTCGGCCGTTGTTGTTCCAAATTTCAGCCATATATGGGCCATATTTGTGCCATAAATGGACCATAATTGGGCTGTATTTGTGCCATATTTCGGCCATATTTTAACCATATTTCCGCCATATTTTAACGATATTTCGGCCATAGATGTTCCATATTTCAGCTATATATGGGCATATTTGTGCCATACTTTAGCTGTATATGGGTCTTATTTGTTCCATATTTCAGTCATATATGGGCCATATTTGTGCCATATTTAGGCCATATTTTAACCATATTTCAGCCATATTTTAGCCATATTTTTGTTATACTTGAGCTGGATATGGGTCGTATTTTTGCCATATTTCGGCTATATTTGAGCCGTATTTGGGCCATATATGGGCCATATTTGTGTCGTATTTCGGCCAGATTTGAGCCGTATTTGTGCCATACTTGTGCCATATTTCGGCCATATTTGTGGGATATTTTGGCCATATTTTTAGCCATATTTCGGCCATAGTTGTGCCATATTTTCAGCCTTATATGGGCCGTATTTGTGCATTATTTCGGCATATTTTAACCATATTACGGCCATATTTTAGCCATATTTGTGCTATACTGTAGCTGTATGAGTGTCTTATTTGTGCCATATTTCATCCATATTTGGGCCATATTAGTGCTATAATTCGGCCATAATTGGGCCGTATTTGTGCCATATTTGTGCCATATATGGGCCATATTTGTACTACATTTTAGCCATATATGGGCCATATTTGTGCCATATTTCGGCCATAATTGGGCCGTATTTTGTGCCATATTTGGCCATATTTCGGCCATATTTGTGCCATATTTTAGCCATATTTCGGCCATATTGTGCCATATTCCAGCCATATCTGTGCCATATTTCGGCCATATTTGTGCCATACTTTAGCTGTATATGGGTCTTATTTGTTCCATATTTCAGTCATATATGGGCCATATTTGCCATATTTAGGCCATATTTTAACTATATTTCAGCAATATTTTAGCCATAGTTTTGTTATACTTAAGGTGGATATGGGTCGTATTTTTGCCATATATCGGCCATATTTGGGCCTTATTTGGGCCATACTTGTGCCATATTTCGGCCATATTTGTGGGATATTTCGGCCATAGTTTAGCCAAATTTCGGCCATAGTTGTGCCATATTTCAGCCATATATGGGCCGTATTTGTGCATTATTTCGGCCATATTTTAACCATATTACGGCCATATTTTAGCCATATTTGTGCTATACTGTAGATGTATAAGTGTCTTATTTGTGCCATATTTCATCCATATTTGGGCCATATTAGTGCTATAATTCGGCCATAATTGGGCCGTATTTGTGCCATATATAAGCCATATTTGTACTACACTTTAGCCATATATGGGCCATATTTGTGACATATTTCAGCTATATTTGTGCCATATTTCGACCATATTTTAGCCATATTTGTGCTATACTTTAGCTGTATAAGGGTCTTATTTGTGCCATATTTCAGCCATATATGGGCCATATTTGTGCCGTATTTCGGCCTTATTTGAGCCGTATTTGTGTCATATTTCGGCCATATTTGTGGGATATTTCGGCCATATTTTAGCTGTATATCAGTCTTATTTGTGCCATATATCAGCCATATATGGGCCATATTTGTGCCATTCTTCGGCCAAATTTGAGTCGTATTTGTGATATAATTCGGCCATATTTGTACTACATTTAAGCCATATATGGGCCATATTTGTGACATATTTCAGCCATATTTGTGCCGTATTTCGGCCATATTTTAGCCATATTCGTGCCATACTTTAGCTGTATAAGGTTCTTATTTGTGCCATATTTCAGCCATATATGGGCTATATTCGTGCCGTATTTCGTCATTATTTGAGCCGTATTTGTGCCATATTTCGGCCATATTTGTGGGATATTTCGGCCATATTTTAACCATATTTCGGCCATAGATGTTCCATATTTCATCCATATATGGGCCATATTAGTGCCTTATTCGGCCATAATTGGGCCGTATTTATGCCATATTTATGCCATATTTGTGCCATATCTGGGCCATATTTTTGCCATACTTTAGCTGTATATCAGTATTATTTGTGCAATATATCAGACATATATGCGCCATATTTGAGCCATATTTCAGCCATATTTGTGGCATATTTCGAGCATATTTTAGCCATATTTGTGCCATACTTTATCTGTATATGGGTCTTATTTGTGCCAGATTCCGGCCATATTTGAGCCGTATTTGTGCCATATTCCGGCCATATTTGTGCCATATCTGGACCTTACATGTGCCATATTTCATCCATATTTAAGCCATATGTCGGCCATCGTTATGCAATATTTCAGCCATATATGGGCCATATTTTAGCAGTATATGTGCTTCATTTGTGCCATATTTGTGTCATATTTCTGCCATATCTGGCCATACTTGTGCCATATTTCAGCCATATTTGTGCGATTTTACGGCGTAATTTTTGCAATAATTCGGCCATATTTGTACTATATTTGAGCCGTATTTGTGCGATATTTGTGCCATATCTGGGCCATATTTCAGCCATATATGGGCCATATTTGTGCCATTCTTCGGCAAAATTTGAGTCGTATTTGTGCCATAATTCGGCCATATTTGTGCCATATCTTGGCTATATTTGGCTTGTTTTGCCCATATTTGTTCGATATTTCAGCCATATTTGTGCCATATTTTAGCCATATATGTGCCATATTAGTGGAATAATTCGACCATAATTGGGCCGTATTTGTGCCATATTTCGGCCATATTTTAGCCATACTTTAGCTGCATATGGGTCGTATTTGTGCCATATATGTGTCATATTTGTGCCATATTTCGTCCATATTTTTGCCATACTTTAGCTGTATATCAGTCTTATTTGTGCAATATATCAGACATATATGCGCCATATTTGCGCCATATTTCAGCCATATATGGGCCGTATTTGTGCATTATTTCGGCCATATTTTAACCATATTACGGCCATATTTTAGCTATATTTGTGCTATACTGTAGCTGTATAACGGTCTTATTTGTGCCATATTTCATCCATATTTGGGCCATATTAGTGCTATAATTCGGCCATAATTGGGCTATAATTGGGCGTATTTGTGCCATATTTGTGCCATATATGGGCCATATTTGTACTACATTTTAGCCATATATGGACCATAGTTGTTCCATATTTCAGCCATATATGGGCCATATTTGTGCCATAATTCGGCCATAATTGGGCCGTATTTGTGCCGTATTTGTGCCATATTTCGGCCATATTTGTGCCATATTTTAGCCATATTTCGGCCATATTTGTGCCATATTCCAGCCATATCTGTGCCATATTTCGGCCATATTTGTGTCATACTTTACCTGTATATGGGTCTTATTTGTTCCATATTTCAGTCATATATGGGCCATATTTGTGCCATATTTAGGCCATATTTTAACTATATCTCAGCAATATTTTAGCCATAGTTTTGTTATACTTAAGGTGGATATGGGTCGTATTTTTGCCATATATCGGCCATATTTGAGCCTTATTTGGGCCATATATGGGCCATATTTGTGTCGTATTTCGGCCAAATTTGAGCCGTATTTGTGCTATACTTGTGCCATATTTCGGCCATATTTGTGGGATATTTCGGCCATATATGGGCCGTATCTGTGCATTATTTCGGCCATATTTTAACGATATTACGGCCATATTTTAGCCATATTTGTGCTATACTGTAGATGTATAAGTGTCTTATTTGGGCCATATTAGTGCTATAATTCGGCCATAATTGGGCCGTATTTGTGCCATATTTGTGCCATATATGGGCCATATTTGTACTACATTTTAGCCATATCTGGGCCATATTTGTGATATATTTCAGCTATATTTCCGCCATTTTTCGGTCATATTTGTGCCATACTTCAGCTGTATAAGGGTCTTATTTGCGTAATATTTCAGCCATATATAGGCCATATTCGTGCCGTATTCCAGCCTTCTTTGAGCCGTATTTGTGCCATATTTCGGCCAGATTTGTGGGATATCTGGGCTATATTTGGCTTGTTTTGGCCATATTTGTTCCATATTTCAGCCATATTTGTGCCATATTTTAGCCATATATGTGCCATATTAGTGGAATAATTCGACCATAATTGGGCCGTATTTGTGCCATATTTCGGCCATATTTTAGCCATACTTTAGCTGCATATGGGTCGTATTTGTGCCATATATGTGTCATATTTGTGCCATATTTCGTCCATATTTTTGCCATACTTTAGCTGTATATCAGTCTTATTTGTGCAATATATCAGACATATATGCGCCATATTTGCGCCATATTTCAGCCATATTTGTGGCATATTTCGACCATATTTTAGACATATTTGTGACATACTTTAGCTGTATATGGGTCTTATTTGTGCCATATGTCAGTGATATATGGGTCTTATTTCTGCCAGATTCCGGCCATATTTGAGCCGTATTCGTGCCATATACCGGCCATATTTGTGCCATATCTGGACCATACTTGTGCCATATTTCATCCATATTTAAGCCATATGTCGGCCATAGTTATGCAATTCTTCAGCCATATATGGGCCATATTTTAGCAGTATATGTGCTTCA
This sequence comes from Cotesia chilonis, assembly GCA_018835575.1. Taxonomy (NCBI): domain Eukaryota; kingdom Metazoa; phylum Arthropoda; class Insecta; order Hymenoptera; family Braconidae; genus Cotesia; species Cotesia chilonis. The sequence continues at coordinate 50,141 of RJVT01000262.1, forward strand.
TTTGTGCCATATTTCTGCCATATCTGGCCATACTTGTGCCATATTTCAGCCATATTTGTGCGATATTACGGCGTTATTTTTGCAATAATTCGGCCATATTTGTACTATATTTGAGCCGTATTTGTGCCATATCTGGGCCATACTAGTGCCATAGTTCGGCCATAATTGGGCCGTATTTGTGCCATATCTGGGCTATATTTGGCTTGGTTTGGCCATATTTGTTGCATATTTCAGCCATATTTGTGCCATATTTTAGCCATATATGTGCCATATTAGTGGAATAATTCGGCCATAATTGGGCCGTATTTGTGCCATATTTTGGCCATATTCGTGTTATATTTGAGCCATATATGGGCCATGTTTGTGCCATATTTCGGCCATATTTGTGCCATATTTTAGCAATATATTGGCCATATTTTAGCCATATTTCGGCCATATTAGTGTAATATTTCAGCCATATTTGTGCTATATTTCGGCCATATGTTAGCCATATTTGTGCCATACTTTAGCTGTATATGGGTCTTATTTGTGCCATATTTCAGCCATATATGCGCCATATTTGTGCCATATTTAGGCCATATTTTAACTATATCTCAGCAATATTTTAGCCATAGTTTTGTTATACTTAAGGTGGATATGGGTCGTATTTTTGCCATATATATCGGCATATTTGAGCCTTATTTGGGCCATATATGGGCCATATTTGTGTCGTATTTCGGCCGAATTTGAGCCGTATTTGTGCTATACTTGTGCAATATTTCGGCCATATTTGTGGGATATTTCGGCCATATATGGGCCTTATCTGTGCATTATTTCGGCCATATTTTAACGATATTACGGCCATATTTTAGCCATATTTGTGCTATCTGTAGATGTATAAGTGTCTTATTTGGGCCATATTAGTGCTATAATTCGGCCATAATTGGGCCGTATTTGTGCCATATTTGTGCCATATATGGGCCATATTTGTGCCATATTTTAGCAATATATTGGCCATATTTTAGCCATATTTCGGGCATATTAGTGTAATATTTCAGCCATATTTTTGCTATATTTCGGCCATATGTTAGCCATATTTGTGCCATACTTTAGCTGTATATGGGTCCTTATTTTGCCATATTTCAGCCATATATGCGCCATATTTGTGCCATATTTCAGCCATATATGGGCCATATTAGTGCCATAATTCGGCCATAATTGGGGCCGTATTACTGCCATATTTGTGCCATATCTGCGCCCCATTTGTTGACATTATTTAGCTGCATATGTTCGTAATTTGTGCCATATATGGGCCATCTTTGTGCCATATTTCGGCCATATTTTTTGCCATACTTTAGCTGTATATCAGTCTTATTTGTGCGATATATCAGAGATATATGGGCCATATTTGTGCCATTCTTCGGCCAAATTTGTGTCGTATTTGTGCTATAATTCGGCCATATTTTTACGACATTTTAGCCATATAGTGAGCCATATTGTGACATATTTCAGCCATATTTGTGCCAAATTTCGGCCATATTTTAGCCATATTTTCGGCCATAATTGTGCCATATTTCAGCCATATATGGGCCGTATTTGTGCATTATTTCGGCCATAATTTTAACCATATTACGGCCATATTTTAGCTATATTGTGCATACTTCAGCTGTATAAGGGTCTTATTTGTGCCATATTTTATTTTAGCCAAATATAGGCCATATTCGTGCCGTATCCAGCCTTCTTTGAGCCGTATTTGTGCCATATTCGGCCAGATTTGTGGATATTTTGGCGATATTTTAGCCATATTTGTGCCATACTTTAGCTGTATATCAGTCTTATTTGTGCAATATATCAGACATATATGCGCCATATTTGTGCCATATTTCAGCCATATTTGTGGCATATTTCGACCATATTTTAGGCATATTTGTGCCATACTTTAGCTGTATATGGGTCTTATTTGTGCCATATCAGTGATATATGAGTTTATTGTGCAGATTCCGGCCATATTTGAGCCGTATTTGTGCCATATTCCGGCCATATTTGTGCCATATCTGGACCTTACTTGTGCCATATTTCATCCATATTTAAGCCATATGTCGGCCATAGTTATGCAATATTCAGCCATATATGGGCCATATTTTAGCAGTATATGTGCTTCATTTGTGCCATATTTGTGCCATTTTCTGCCATATCTGGCCATACTTGTGCCATATTTCAGCCATATTTGTGCGATTTTACGGAGTAATTTTTGCAATAATTCGGCCATATGTGTACTATATTTGAGCCGTATTTGTGCGATATTTGTGCCATATCTGGGCCATATTCAGCCATATATGGGCCATATTTGTGCCGTATTTCGACCATCTTTGAGCCGTATTTGTGCCATATCTGGGCTATACTAGTGCCATCGTTCGGCCATAATTGGGCCGTATTTGTGCCATATTTGTTCCATATTTGTTCCATATATGGGCCATATTTGTGCCATATTTCGGCAATATTTTTGCCGTACTTTAGCTGTATATGGGTCTTCTTTTTGCCATATTTCAGCCATATATGGGCCATATTTGTGCCATTCTTCGGCAAAATTTGAGTCGTATTTGTGCCATAATTCGGCCATATCTGGGCTATATTTGGCTTGTTTTGGCCATATTTGTTGCATATTTCAGCCATATTTGTGCCATATTTTAGCCATATATGTGCCATACTTTTAGCTGTATGAGTTTTTATTTGTGCCATATTTCATCCATATATGGCCATATTAGTGCTATAATTCGGCCATAATTGGGCCGTATTTGTGCCATATTTCGGCCGTATTGTGCTATAATTCGGTCATATTTGTACTATATTTAGCCATATATGGGCCATATCTGTGCCATATTAGTGCCATATTTTGGCCATATGTGGGCCATTGTTTTGCCATATTTCGGCCATAATTGGGCCCGTATTTGTGCCATATTTCGGCCATATTCAATTATATTTCAGCAATATTTTAGTCATATTGTTGCAATACTCAAGCTGGATATCGGTCTTATTTGTGCCATATTTCGGCCATATTTGAGCCGTATTTGTGCCATATATGGGCATATTTGTGCCGTATTTCGGCCAGATTTGAGCCGTATTTTGTGCGATATTTCGGCCATATTTTTAACCATATTTCAGCAATATTTTAGCCATATTGTTGCTATACTCAAGCTGGATATCGGTCTTATTTGTGCCATATTTCGGCCATATTTGAGCCGTATTCGTGCCATATATAGGCCATATTTGTGCCATATTTCGGCCATAGTTGTTCCATATTTCAGCCATATATGGGCCATATTAGTGCCATAATTCGGCCATAATTCGGCCATAATTGGGTCGTATTTGTGCCATATTTGTGCCATATATGGGCCATATTTGTGCCATATTTCGGCCATATTTTTGGCGTACTTTAGCTGTACATGGGTCTTATTTTAAGCCATATTCAGCCATATATGGGCCATATTTGTGCCATTCTTCGTCAAAATTTGAGTCGTCTTTGTGCCATAATTCGGCCATATTTGTGCCTTATCTGGGCTATATTTGGCTTGTTTCGGCCATATTTTGTTCCATATTTAGGCCATATTGTGCCATATTTCGGCCATATTTTGGACATATTTGTGCCATACTTTAGCTGTATATGGGTCTTATTTGTGCCGTATTTCGGCCATATTCGCGCCGTATTTGTGCCATGATTCGGCCATATTTGTGGGATATTTCGGCCATATTTTAGCCATATTCCGGCCATAGTTGTTCCATATTTCAGCCATATATGTGCCATATTTGTGCCATATTCAAGCCATATATGGCCATATTAGTGCCAAAATTCGGTCATAATGGTCAAATTACTGCCATATTTGTGCTATATCTGGGCCATATTTGTGACATAATTTAGCTGCATATGGTTCGTATTTGTGCCATATATGGGCCATCTTTGTGCCATATTTCGGCCATATTTTGCCATACTTTAGCTGTATATAAGTCTTATTTGTGCGATATATCAGAGATATATGGGCCATAGTTGTGCCATTATTTGGCCAAATTTGAGTCGTATTTGTGCTATAATTCGGCCATATTTGTACTACATTTTAGCCATATATGGGCGATATTTGTGCGATATTTCAGCCATATTTGTGCCATATTTCAGCCATATATGGGCCATATTTGTTCCGTATTTCGGCCATATTTGAGCTGTATTTGTGCCATATTCCGGCCATAGTTGTTCCATATTTCAGCCATATATGGGCCATATTTGTGTCGTATTTCGGCCAGATTTAAGCCGTATTTGTGCCATACTTGTGCCATATTTCGGCCATATTTTAGCCATATTTCGGCCATAGTTGTGCCATATTTCAGCCATATATGGGCCGTATTTGTGCATTATTTCGGCCATATTTTAACTATATTACGGCTATATTTTAGCCATATTTTGTGCTATACTGTAGATGTATAAGTGTCTTATTTGTGCCATATTTCATCCATATTTGGGCCATATTAGTGCTATAATTCGGCCATAATTGGGCCGTATTTGTGCCATATATGGGCCATATTTTGTTCTACATTTAGCCATATATGGGCCATATTTGTGACATATTTCAGCTATATTTCCGCCATATTTCGGTCATATTTGTGCCATACTTTAGCTGTATAAGGGTCTTATTTGTGCCATATTTCAGCCATATATAGGCCATATTCGTGCCGTATTCCAGCCGTCTTTGAGCCGTATTTGTGCCATATTCCGGCCAGATTTGTGGGATATTTCGGCGATATTTTAGCCATATTTAGGCTGTATATCAGTCTGATTTGTGCCATATATCAGCCATATATGGGCCATATTTGTGCCATTCGTCGGCCAAATTTGAGTCGTATTTGTGCTATAATTGGGCCATATTTGTACTACATTTTAGCCATAGATGGGCCATATTTGTGACATATTTCTGCCATATTTGTGCCGTATTTCGGCCTTATATAAACTATATTTCGGCCATATTTTAACCATATTTCGGCCATAGATGTTCCATATTTCAGCCATATATGTGCCATATTTCGGCCATATTTGTGCCATATTTTAGCCATATTTCGGCCATATTTGTGCCATATTTCAGCCATATCTGTGCCATATTTCGGCCATATTTGTGCCATACTTTAGCTGTATATGGGTCTTATTTGTTCCATATTTCAGTCATATATGGGCCATATTTGTGCCATATTTAGGCCATATTTTAACCATATTTCAGCAATATTTTAGCCATATTTTTGTTATACTTGAGCTGGATATGGGTCGTATTTTTGCCATATTCGGCTATATTTGAGCCGTATTTGGGCCATATATGGGCCATATTTGTGTCGTATTTCGGCCAGATTTGAGCCGTATTTGTGAAATATTTGTGCCATATCTGGGCAAAACTTGTGCCATATTTCGGCCATATTTGTGGGATATTTCGGCCATATTTTAGCCATATTTCGGCCATAATTGTGCCATATTTCAGCCATATATGGGCCGTATTTGTGCATTATTTCGGCCATATTTTAACCATATTACGGCCATATTTTAGCCATATTTGTGCTATACTGTAGCTGTATAACGGTCTTATTTGTGCCATATTTCATCCATATTTGGGCCATATTAGTTCTATAATTCGGCCATAATTGGGCTATAATTGGGCCGTATTTGTGCCATATTTGTGCCATATATGGGCCATATTTGTACTACACATTAGCCATATATGGACCATAGTTGTTCCATATTTCAGCCATATATGGGCCATATTTGTGCCATAATTCGGCATAATTGGGCCCGTATTTGTGCCGTATTTGTGCCATATTTCGGCCATATTTGTGCCATATTTTAGCCATATTTCGGCCATATTTGTGCCATATTCCAGCCATATCTGTGCCATATTTCGGCCATTTTGTGTCATACTTTACCTGTATATGGGTCTTATTTGTTCCATATTTCAGTCATATATGGGCCATATTTGTGCCATATTTAGGCCATATTTTTAACTATATCTCAGCAATATTTTAGCCATAGTTTTGTTATACTTAAGGTGGATATGGGTCGTATTTTTGCCATATATCGGCCATATTTGAGCCTTATTTGGGCCATATATGGGCCATATTTGTGTCGTATTTCGGCCAAATTTGAGCCGTATTTGTGCTATACTTGTGCCATATTTCGGCCATATTTGTGGGATATTTCGGCCATATATGGGCCGTATCTGTGCATTATTTCGGCCATATTTTAACGATATTACGGCCATATTTTAACGATATTACGGCCATATTTTAGCCATATTTGTGCTATACTGTAGATGTATAAGTGTCTTATTTGGGCCATATTAGTGCTATAATTCGGCCATAATTGGGCCGTATTTGTGCCATATTTGTGCCATATATGGGCCATATTTGTACTACATTTTAGCCATATATGGGCCATATTTGTGACATATTTCAGCTATATTTCCGCCATATTTCGGTCATATTTGTGCCATACTTCAGCTGTATAAGGGTCTTATTTGCGCCATATTTCAGCCATATATAGGCCATATTCGTGCCGTATTCCAGCCTTCTTTGAGCCCTATTTGTGCCATATTTCGGCCAGATTTGTGGGATATCTGGGCTATATTTGGCTTGTTTGGCCATATTTGTTCCATATTTCAGCCATATTTGTGCAATATTTTAGCCATATATGTGCCATATTAGTGGAATAATTCGACCATAATTGGGCCGTATTTGTGCCATATTTCGGCCATATTTTAGCCATACTTTAGCTGCATATGGGTCGTATTTGTGCCATATATGTGCCATATTTGTGCCATATTTCGTCCATATTTTTGCCATACTTTAGCTGTATATCAGTCTTATTTGTGCAATATATCAGACATATATGCGCCATATTTGCGCCATATTTCAGCCATATTTGTGGCATATTTCGACCATATTTTAGACATATTTGTGACATACTTTAGCTGTATATGGGTCTTATTTGTGCCATATTTCAGTGATATATGGGTCTTATTGTGCCAGATTCCGGCCATATTTGAGCCGTATTTGTGCCATATTCCGGCCATATTTGTGCCATATCTGGACCATACTTGTGCCATATTTCATCCATATTTAAGCCATATGTCGGCCATAGTTATGCAATTCTTCAGCCATATATGGGCCATATTTTAGCAGTATATGTGCTTCATTTGTGCCATATTTCTGCCATATCTGGGCCATACTTGTGCCATATTTCAGCCATATTTGTGCGATATTACGGCGTTATTTTTGCAATAATTCGGCCATATTTGTACTATATTTGAGCCGTATTTGTGCGATATTTGTGGCATATCTGGGCCATATTTCAGCCATATATGGGCCATATTTATGCCGTATTTCGACCATATTCGAGCCGTATTTGTGCCATATCTGGGCCATACTAGTGCCATAGTTCGGCCATAATTGGGCCGTATTTGTGCCATATCTGGGCTATATTTGGCTTGGTTTGGCCATATTTGTTGCATATTTCAGCCATATTTGTGCCATATTTTAGCCATGTATGTGCCATATTAGTGGAATAATTCGGCCATAATTGGGCCGTATTTGTGCCATATTTTGGCCATATTCGTGTTATATTTGAGCCATATATGGGCCATGTTTGTGCCATATTTTAGCAATATATTGGCCATATTTTAGCCATATTTCGGCCATATTAGTGTAATATTTCAGCCATATTTGTGCTATATTTCGGCCATATGTTAGCCATATTTGTGCCATACTTTAGCTGTATATGGGTCTTATTTGTGCCATATTTCAGCCATATATGCGCCATATTTGTGCCATATTTCAGCCATATATGGGCCATATTAGTGCCATAATTCGGCCATAATTGGGCCGTATTACTGCCATATTTGTGCCATATCTGCGCCCCATTTGTGACATTATTTAGCTGCATATGGTTCGTATTTGTGCCATATATGGGCCATCTTTGTGCCATATTTCGGCCATATTTTTGCCATACTTTAGCTGTATATCAGTCTTATTTGTGCGATATATCAGAGATATATGCCCATATTTGTGCCATTCTTCGGCCAAATTTGTGTCGTATTTGTGCTATAATTCGGCCATATTTTTACGACATTTTAGCCATATATGAGCCATATTTGTGACATATTTCAGCCATATTTGTGCCAAATTTCGGCATATTTTAGCCATATTTCGGCCATAATTGTGCCATATTTCAGCCATATATGGGGCCGTATTTGTGCATTATTTCGGCCATATTTTAACCATATTACGGCCATATTTTAGCCATATTTGTGCTATACTGTAGATGTATAAGTGTCTTATTTGGGCCATATTAGTGCTATAATTCGGCCATAATTGGGCCGTATTTGTGCCATATTTGTGCCATATATGGGCCTTATTTGTACTACATTTTAGCCATATATGGGCCATATTTGTGACATATTTCCGCCATATTTCCGCCATTTTTCGGTCATATTTGTGCCATACTTCAGCTGTATAAGGGTCTTATTTGTGCCATATTTCAGCCATATATAGGCCATATTCGTGCCGTATTCCAGCCTTCTTTGAGCCGTATTTGTGCCATATTTCGGCCAGATTTGTGGGATATTTCGGCGATATTTTAGCCATATTTGTGCCATATTTTGGCCATATTTGTGCCATACTTTAGCTGTATAAGGGTCTTATTTGTGCCATATTTCAGCCATATATGGGCCATATTCGTGCCGTATTTCGGCATTATTTGAGCCGTATTTGTGCCATATTTCGGCCATATTTGTTGGATATTTCGGCCATATTTTAGCCATATTTCGGCCGTAGTTGTTCCAAATTTCAGCCATATATGGGCCATATTTGTGCCATAAATCGACCATAATTGGGCTGTATTTGTGCCATATTTCGGCCATATTTTAACCATATTTCCGCCATATTTTAACGATATTTCGGCAATAGATGTTGCATATTTCAGCTATATATGGGCCATATTTGAGCCATACTTTAGCTGTATATGGGTCTTATTTGTTCCATATTTCAGTCATATATGGGCCATATTTAGGCCATATTTTAACCATATTTCAGCCATATTTTAGCCATATTTTTGTTATACTTGAGCTGGATATGGGTCGTATTTTTGCCATATTTCGGCTATATTTGAGCCGTATTTGGGCCATATATGGGCCATATTTGTGTCGTATTTCGGCCAGATTTGAGCCGTATTTGTGCCATACTTGTGCCATATTTCGGCCATATTTGTGGGATATTTCGGCCATATTTTAGCCATATTTCGGCCATAGTTGTGCCATATTTCAGCCTTATATGGGCCGTATTTGTGCATTATTTCGGCCATATTTTAACCATATTACGGCCATATTTTAGCCATATTTGTGCTATACTGTAGCTGTATGAGTGTCTTATTTGTGCCATATTTCATCCATATTTGGGCCATATTAGTGCTATAATTCGGCCATAATTGGGCCGTATTTGTGCCATATTTGTGCCATATATGGGCCATATTTGTACTACATTTCAGCCATATATGGGCCATATTTGTGCCATAATTCGGCCATAATTGGGCCGTATTTGTGCCATATTTGTGCCATATTTCGGCCATATTTGTGCCATATTTTAGCCATATTTCGGCCATATTTGTGCCATATTCCAGCCATATCTGTGCCATATTTCGGCCATATTTGTGCCATACTTTACCTGTATATGGGTCTTATTTGTTCCATATTTCAGTCATATATGGGCCATATTTGTGCCATATTTAGGCCATATTTTAACTATATTTCAGCAATATTTTAGCCATAGTTTTGTTATACTTAAGGTGGATATGGGTCGTATTTTTGCCATATATCGGCCATATTTGAGCCTTATTTGGGCCATACTTGTGCCATATTTCGGCCATATTTGTGGGATATTTCGGCCATCGTTTAGCCAAATTTCGGCCATAGTTGTGCCATATTTCAGCCATATATGGGCCGTATTTGTGCATTATTTCGGCCATATTTTAACCATATTACGGCCATATTTTAGCCATATTTGTGCTATACTGTAGCTGTTGAGTGTCTTATTTGTGCCATATTTCATCCATATTTGGGCCATATTAGTGCTATAATCGGCATAATTGGGCCGTATTTGTGCCATATTTGTGCCATATAAGGGCCATATTTGTACTACATTTCAGCCATATATGGGCCATATTGTGCCATAATTGGGCCGTATTTGTGCCATATTTGTGCCATATTTCGCCATATTTGTGCCATATTTTTAGCCATATTTCGGCCATATTTGTTGCCATATTCCAGCCATATCTGTGCCATATTTTCGGCCATATTTGTGCCATACTTTACCTGTATATGGGTCTTATTTGTTCCATATTTCAGTCATATATGGCCATATTTGTGCCATATTTAGGCCATATTTTAACTATATTACGGCCATATTTTAGCCATATTGTGCT
>RJVT01000263.1:0-60212 GCA_018835575.1 Cotesia chilonis
AAAATCCTGTAAAAAGGTTTTTTTATTCAGACAATTACTTTGATTCGTTTTCTATTAACATAAGCGACTAAAAAATGATTTTTTATAATTTTTATTATTTATTGTTTAAAAAATTGTTATAAACAAATCTGTTAATTATTAGTAATTTGAAAAATTTTTTTTGGATTCATAATCTTCAATGCAAATTATGATTTTAAAAAAAAAATTCGTTTCTTAAAAAAATTTTTTTGTTGCTTAAAAACGCTTTTGTTAATTAACAATTTTTTTTTACCACTTACATTCAATATTGAGAAACCATTTTTTTTTTTAAATCATAATTTATGTTTCTCTTTGATATCTGAAACAAAATCTGATGTTTTTTTTATTTTCATTATTTATTACATAAACAATTTGTTATAAACGATTAAATTTTTTTGGTATATTTTTTTTTTTTTTACTGTACACTATGAAACACAAACAACTAACTACTTTTTTTTCATAAAAAAAATTTATTTATATTTTTTATTGAATTTTAAAAATTATTGCCTTCTATACTCCATTAGACTCACCTGATTTTTCATGTTTAAACTAATTAACTAATTGCAATACGATAAAAAAAGTTAAGACTTACTTGTTCCTTATTTAAATTTTTCAAAAAACTTTCTAACGAATCGAATGACACAATCATATTTTTCCGAGCTTTCGAAAAAATTTTGATCTAAAAGGCACTTCCCATGTAGGAAAGAACAACGGGCCCAAGCTTGCCCCAGACTTGGCCCAACTCTGTACAACTCTGGCCCAAGCTTGTATACCAGACTTGGCCCAGTCTTGGCGGAAGTCTGGAATGATAACATGGGGCCAAGCTTGTATGCCAGACTTGGCCCAGTCTTTGTTGCATGACTGGGCCAAGCTTGTATGTCCGAGTTTACCCCGAGTTAACCCAAAGTTGGCCCAGCCTTGGTTACCATGACTGTGCCAAACTTACCCAAATCTGCAAAATTAATTTTAAAAAGTAGAAAATCTTAATTAAATGAGCGATTCTCTGTTTCAATGTAGTACTAACGCAAGTTTGTGACGTGTAATTACTTATTAAGGCTTACCCGATTTAATGTAGAGAAATAAAGTATTTGACAGAATCGAGATTCGAACCCTAGCCGCGCGCTTGCAAGCCGAGCCTAACCCATTACGCCATTAAAACGGCAGGTCGATCTAAAGCTTATCATTCTTATAAGCCAAATCTATTTAGAGATAGATTTTACGGTTAGTTATTTATATTGATTATTTTTTTTTATGGTGATGATATTTTTAAATATTTATTCCAATCAAATAAAATTAATTAAAAATTTACAAATATTTTCCTTAATTATTGAGGCTTGGCCCAAAGCTGGCGTGTCGGGTTGGAAGATTGGGTTACCCAGTCCCGGGTCAAGGCTGGCGTGCCATAGAATGGCCAAGGCTGGGCTACCCAGGCTTGGCCCAAGGCTGGTTTACCGAAGAAACGGCCGAGGCTACTTTACCCAGTCTTGGGCCAAGACTGGGACACCAAGCTTGGTACCCCAGTATTGGCGCAAGCTTGGCCCGGCGTTCAACTCTGGCGATTCCTATATGGGTTGTTGACTAGACTATACTGGGACCCAATTGGGATTGCCTGACTGTAGGCCCAATAGGGTTTTGCATTGCATCTATAGGGCAGCCCAATGTGGCCCCAATTGGTTTTACTTTTTAATTTCTAGTCGGGTATATTTATAATCATTCCTATTCCTATTCAGATCTATTTAATTCCTACAATTGTTTTGATCGAGATTTTTTTGTCTTGAGATGTTTTTAGTTAAGATTTTTATGACTAGAGATCTTTTTGTTATGAGATGTTTTTAGTCCAGATTTTTTTTTGTCAAGAGATCTTTTTATCATGAGATGTTTTTAGTTAAGATTTTTATGACTAGAGATCTTTTTGTAATGAGATATCATTGTATGAGATAAGAATGCCGAGATATTTTTGTCAAGATGTTATGAGGCGCCACCATATCAAGCATATTAAAAATTTATTATATAAATCAATGAATTGTCTAAAAGATCGTCTTGAATTCCAAAGATCGTATCATCAATAGTTTAAAAGTTAGAAAAATTTATAAGTTGATAAAATAGTTGACCGCTTCAACTTTGATGACGTAAATTATTTTAAAATTCAATGAAAAATTGAAAAATATTTTTTTTCAACTTTCATGCACTTGGCTGAATGAGTAATTTTTTAAAGCAAGAGAAGAAAATAAAACGAAAATGTAAATTTGCTTAAACAAATTTATATAACAAACGAAAATTTAAATAAAAAAAAATTTTTTTGTCATGAGTATATTAAAATTTGTAAATAATGATTTATAGGAAAAAATGATTTCTTAATAAATAATTTAAATAGTGGATAAATGAAAAAAACAATTAAAAAATTTTTTTATGAAAAAATTTTTATTTTCAAAATTATTATTCCACTAAGCTAACAAAATGACAAAAAAAATTTTTTTTTAAATATCAAATTTGTCTATTTGTTTATAACAAATTTTTAAACAATTAACGTTAAAAATTTTTCAGCCAAGCTACTAAACACAGTATATTATAACAAAATCAATCGATATAAAAGATTTACAAAAAAAAATTTTTTTATAACATTTATAACATTAGCCGGATATTGCAATTTTTATCTTTGAAAAATCAATATAAATAAGTTCAAAAACTTTCATAAACTTATAATACGCGGTCTTGTTCATTATTTATATAACAAGAGCTCCCAAAAGAAAAAAAATTTATAGACACATTTTTTAAACTTTTAAAAGAGGTTTTGTGAAAACTAAGTCTTCGAAAAATTAGTTAATTAACAATTAAATAACAAACAAAAATCAAGCTAAAAATTTTTTTGACGGGGCTATATTCCTTCAAGTGTCTAGATAATACTATAATTTATTCTGATTTTTAAATTAATATTGAATGCTATAAAAAAATTATTTTGTGTTGCATGCTTTGTTATTGGGATTCTAGGGATGATTGTAAATAATCAAGCTACAACTCCGGAAGTCGAGACTTATTTTACTGAAATTTTCTCCTCTTTTAGGATCTTTTCTCAAATTTCAGATATCTTTAATATTTTTGAAGTTATAACTACAAAATGGAGACTACCTTTATTTCACTTCGTTTTTTACTAAAGTAGGCGTGGCTAACGCAAACCAGAGCGACCGCTTCCGGCTTTATTTTCAACCTTCTGGAAAATTATAAATATTGTTCTCACAGTTCCGAAATTGGGGACTTTTTAAGGAAATTTCCTCCTCTTTTTTAATCTTTTTAAAAATTTCTAAAAACTTCTATCAGACTTTTGAGCTCAGACTTTTGAAGGGGAAGGGGAAAGGAATATAACCCCGCAAAAAAAAAAAAAAAAATTTAATAGCTTGATTTTTGTTAAAGTTATGTAATTGTTAATTAACTAATTTTTCGTAGACTTGAGAGTTCATAAAATCTTTTATAAAAGTTTGAAAAATGGGTCTATAAATGTTTTTTCTCTTGGGAGCTCTTCACTGATAAAAAAATTGACTTGACTCAAGAGCCAAACTCTTGAACCAAGAATTTCATTTTGAAGAAAATCATTTTCTTGAATCAAGAGAAGAAATTCTTGAGCTAAGAAATTATTCTTGGTCTAAGAAAATTTTCTTGTTTCAAGAATTTCTTCTCTTGACTCAAGAAAATAATTTTCTTCAAAATGTAATTCTTGGTTCACGAGTTTGGCTATTGAGTCAAGTCAATTTTTTTATCAGTGTTGTTATATGAATAATGAACAAGATTCCGTTACAAAAGTTTATAGAGGTTTTTGCACTTATTTATAATGATTTTTCAGTTATTAAAAATTGCAATATCCGGCTAATGTTATAAAAAAAATTTTTTTTCCTAAATCGTTCATTTCGGTTGTTTTTGTAATAATATATTGTGTTTAGTAGCTTGGCTAAAAAATTTTCAACGTTAATTGTTTAAAAATTTGTCATAAACAAATAGACATGTTGAATATTTTTGAAAAAATGTTTTTTTTTTATTTTATTATCTTAGTGAATTAATGATTTAAAAACAACAATTTCTTTCGCAAAAAAGTTTTTTTATTGTTTATAATAGTTCTTTTCATAAATCCACCATTTAAATTATTTATTAAGAAATAATCTTTTTTTCAAATCATCATTTACAATTCTTAATATAATTATGAAAAAAATTTTTTTTATTGGAATTTTCATTGTTAAATAAAACATTTGTTAAAAATTTCTCAGTCAAGCTACTAAACACAATATATTATTACATAAATAACCGGAATAAAAAATTTTTTAACGAATGTTTTATCAGACAATGAAAATTCAGATGAAAAAAAATTTTCTTTACAATTATATCAAGAATTGTAAATGACGATTTAAAAAAAAAAAATGATTTCTTAATAAATAATTTAAATAATGGATCCTACAATAAAAATACATGAGAGTGTGAAGTTAGTCAACAGTTAAAACTTGTAAAAAAATGGGACCTGATTCCTTATTGGTTAAAATTAAGGCGCGCGCGCAACGCGCTATTTAAATTTCTAGTTTATGAAAAAAACAATTCTGATGTATGGAGCGAAAGTATGGAGCTGGATTGAGAAGAAGGAGGTGGAAAGGTTGCAGGAGCAGTACGGAAGATGGATATTGGGATTAAGAAGACAGGTACCAGGGTATATAGTGAGGGAGGAGCTAGACCTGGAAAAAATAAGGATCAGTACAGGGTACAGAGCTCTAAAGTTTGAGGAAACACTAAGATTGAAGGAGGGAAGGATGTTAGTGAAAAGGTACTGTAGAGAGAAATATAGAAAGACGTTTTTAGAAAAAATAAAAGATATAGAGAGGGAAAGCTATTACATGAGATGTGGATGGTCATCATAGAAAAAGAACAGTAGAACGGGTACCGAATTATTGTTGGAAAAAAGAGGGTTGGAAATTGGAGAAAAAAAGAACAGCAGCAAAGATACGACGCGGGAGTAAATGGAAAGGCAACAGATACTGGTTGAAAGAAAAAGACAGAAAGTTATGTAAGAAGAGAGAAGGCTATGTAAAAAGGAAAGTAAGACTTTAGAGCATGTAATAAGTAAATGTGACAAGATTGAGAGGTGGGAAGGAAGTACAGAACAATTCAAGAATCTTCAAAAAGGGTATTAATAAATATAATTTTTGAATTATAAATTTTAAGATAGTTGGTTTTTTTGAGAACAATTTATTTTTTTAATTACAATAAAAAGGGCTGGCAATGGCTTGTCGGCTCGGTACTTGCTTACCAAAGTGTAGGACCGGGTTCGATTCCAGCGTGCACCACTGAATATTATTTTCACAATAATATTTACGTGCATAACATTGTCAGCCACATGGTGGTGATCTGTGGACTGTTTTCGAACAAGCTAAAGGTGGTCTTCACTTCGACATAAAATGAAGAGAGACCCCGTAACACGTTCGAATCAGATTCAGAGCCCTACGGACACATCAGCTGGGCCGGCATGGAGGATCTCTCTGTTGTCAACCAATGAGGACCACTGCAAGGCCCGGCGATGTGACCGTATGGGTCAAATAATACCTGAAGACCTCTCACATTGATGGAAGCCAACGTGTCATAGTAAGAGGGTCCTGCACCACCAACGTTGCCCTTGGAGCACAGGCATCCTCCATTGTAAAGTGCCTTATCCTATATAGTGGGCTCTATAGGATGGACCGTAATGCACCCACAGTAACTTCCTGGAACATGATTTCGGACCCAAGAAGCCCCAGGACTGTACTCTAGTGGTACCGGCTCGACTGAGGTGACGGAAAGAGGTAGAGGGCTCATTAGCTAATCGTTAGGTGGCTCGCTAGTGTGGGCCTAATAACGAAGACGCCAGGCACACGGCCCTTCCCGATGGATCAGCGAGTACGGGGGCTAGTACAGTAGTTGTGTAGGCATTGGGACTCCGCAATCATGGCTCCCCCACCATGTAAACGCAAAAACAATAGTAGATTGCAATAGTTAATTGAAATTGTCCTTCGTGAGCTCCGGGTACAATGGCAAAAAAACAGCTGAGTGCCCGGGTAAACAAAAAACAAATTCAATTACAATAAAATTGCAAGCGATATTAAAGTTAACTGTCATTTGAAAATTTTTAAATTTTGTTAACAAAAAAAAAAATTTGTGAAAAAGTTATTTTAAAAAAAAATTGGATTCAAAAATCATTATCAACAAATGAAAAAACTGTTATAAACTTTTACTACGCGGTCTCGTTTATTATTCATATAACAAGAGCTTCCAAAAGAAAAAAAAATTTGTAGATATATTTTCTTAACTTTTATAAGAGATTTGATGAAAACTCAAGTCTACGAAAAATTAGTTACTTAACAATTACATAACTTAAATAAAAAATCAAGCTAAAAAATTTTGTTTTTGCGGGGTTATATTCCTTCTAGCGTCTAGATGACAATATAATTTATTCAGAGTTTTAAATTAATATTGAATGTTATAAAAAAATTATTTTGTCTTGCATACTTTGCTTAGCGACGACGCCTAGGCACCAGAACGGCTGCGCGGAGCTCAATTTTCAACGTTAAATTAAAATTAAAAATACTGGAGCTACGACTCCAGAATTCCGGACTTATGTTACTGAAATTTTCTCCTTTTTCAGGATCTTTTTTCAGATTTCAGATATTTTAAATATTTTTTAAGTTATACTTACAAAACGGAGACTTACAAAAGATTATTATAAAATAGATTAAGATCAGGAACCACTACAATTCCACAAGCTTGGTCAACTTGAATTTTTTGTAAAACTTTCAAAATTAGAGAAAAAGGAGGAAAAGCAAAAAAATAAAAATCTGTCCAACTTAAAGTGAATGCATCAATACAAAATGC
This sequence comes from Cotesia chilonis, assembly GCA_018835575.1. Lineage (NCBI taxonomy): Eukaryota > Metazoa > Arthropoda > Insecta > Hymenoptera > Braconidae > Cotesia > Cotesia chilonis. Next base: position 6,895 of record RJVT01000263.1, read on the forward strand.
ATCTGGATCTTGATGCCAGGAACAATACAGACTACATTTAGTATTTATTTTTGATGCAAACAGATCTATTTCCGGAATACCTAATTTTCTGGTAATTTTATCATAAGCCCATGTGGCCAAGGCCCATTCTGTGTCGACATTATCTACTCTTGAAGCTAAATCAGCTTCCGTATTTTCTTGAGAGGGAATATAAGATGCAAAAAGCCACAAACGTCTTTGCTCACACCAAGACCAAATGTCGTATGAAATGTTATTTAAGTCCTGAAATTTAGTACCTCCCATCTTGTTTAAATATGCAATCGCCGTCGAATTGTCAATTTTCAGAAGAATTTCACAGTTTGTTAAATCAAAAGCAAATGATTTTAAGCCATTGAATGCCGCCAAAAGTTCTAAACTGTTAATATGAAAACGTTTTTCTTCAATAGACCACTTGCCATAAGCAACTTTACTATTGCAGTAAGCACCCCAACCCATCAAAGATGCGTCCGAAAAAATAGTCAAATGAAAGGCAGATTGTTTGATGATATTTTTGGATGTTAAAATATTTTTTTCCACCAAACAAATTCTTTTTCCAAAGAGGGAGATAGGTACATCGATGCTTCGTAATTATCGCCAGCTTTTAATAAAGCTAAATACTTATTTCGTTCGAACGGTTTAGAATGAAACCAACCATAATTTATTCCCGGACAAGCAGCAGTTATTTTGCCTACAAATTGAGCAAATTCCCTTATGGAACAAATTTTAATATTTTCAAATTTAGAAATTAACTCAAAAATGTGGTCTCTTTTATTTTGAGTTATTTTATAGTCATAGAATTTGAATTAAGAATGAAACCTAAAAACTGACAAGATTGAGAAGGAATCAAATTACTCTTAGATCGATTTATTATAAATCCAAGAGATTCTAATAATTCAATAGTCATACTAATGTTTTTTAAGCACAGTTCTTCTGACGGAGCTACTAACCACCAATCATCTAAGTAGACTACTGATGTCCAACCTTGACTTCTCAAAATACTTATAACTGGTTTTAAGATTTTCGTAAATACCCACGGAGCAGTGTTCAATCCAAATGGCATGCAAATAAACTCATAAAGTTGACCGTTCCAACGAAATCTAAGATATTTCCAAAAATTTTTATGATAGGAATCATTAAATATGCATCTTGTAAGTCAATATTAGCCATAAAACATCTTGGAGTAGTTAATTTTAAAGCTGTTCTAATATCCTCCATTTTGAAATGAGTGACATCAATAAAAGAATTTAATTTTTTTAAATTTAAAATAAATCTCATTTTTCCATTACTTTTAGGAATAATAAAAATACTGGAGAGAAATTGACCCTTAACGTCACTACATTTCTGAACAGCTCCTAAAACTAAAAGATCATCAATAGCTTTTTGCATTGCATTATTATCGGACAATAAATCATTACGAGGTTCTTTATGCTGTATTGGAGTAGTCAAAAAAGGTATTTTATAACCAGATATTGTTTCTAAAATAAAACTATCTGAAGTTATTTGTGACCAAGCTCGTAAAAAGAATTGTAGTCGACCAGCTATAGAACTAACCTCTACTTCGTGTTGTTTGATTGGGACTGATGGCCCTTGAATTTGGTCAGAGATCGAGTTTGTGGTGGTGTCGATCGATTGAACTGGCCAAATTTTTGGAATGGTTTCCGGTTGAAGCCCGACTGAGACGAGCCACCTCGCGACGTAGCCGGGCTCTTCCAGTTTAAAAAACGCTTCCGTGAAACAAAAGTCTTATACTCGGGTTGGGATTTCAAGGTTAAACCTGCTTTTTCAACCGTAGAAGAATCTTTGATCCTTTTAGAAAGATCCTTGCCGAATAAAAACTCATCAGTGACAGATTCTTCTAAAACAGTCTTGCGTTTAGACTCCACGTACTGGTAAACATGAGTTTTACGAGCCTTTTCCAGTTGAAACATTAATTCACACATAATGTTACTGGAGTCACACAGCAACTCTAAAATGTCATCCTTCTCCAATGGTTCTTCATCATCGGAGAACATAGCGCACAGCGCTTTCCCGAGACTAACCAAGGAAAGGCCACAGAGATTTTGGTTCGACGCGAGATGCTTATCTCTGCCAACAGCAGACTTGTGAAGCAACGGCAAAAGCTCTGGATTCAAAATCGGAGCTTTTAGGTTAATATTACCTTTATCAGGATATTTTTCTAAAATTTCCTTTTTTGTAGAGGTTTCCATCCCCTTTGAGAGAGTCTCCTTCCAACACGCGACAAGCTCAGGATGGAACTCGAAACTTAGGTCTTTCTGTCGACGCTTTTCAACCCCAAGAAGATCTCGAGCCTTCTCCGGTAGTTCAATAATTTCAGAATTATTGGTGTCATTGTCTTGTGGAGTACGAGAAATCTTGTTAACAGAATCCGTTTTGGGAACGGTCTTCTTTTCAAGATCAGACTCAATAATTCATCATGATCTGAACCTACAAGACAATAATGATCTGGGTTATATATGTTATCAAAGAAATAAATTCTTTGACACAAATAAAAAAATTATTTTTGATGTATAACCCAGTCGAATGGTACAATTTGTAACCGAAAAAAGGTACAAAATTGCCCAAATTGCTATAAAAAGCAATTTAATTTTGGTTATTTATATTTTATTCATTCATTTATTTTGAGTTAACCCAATGGTGCGAATTATTATAAAATAATCGCCCGAATTTATTATGAAAAATTAAATTAATCATAATAAATAATTAGTGAATAGAAATAATCATGAAAATAATTATAAAAAATTAGCCTATTGGCATAGACATATACCTTCGTCATCTGATCTGACAGATATGTCACTTTCATGTTTGTCGGTTGACAATTCATCGATTAAATTTTGATATTTCATTAATTTTCTTTTTAGAAAATCAAGATCCAAAGGTGAATCAGCTTGTCGCTTGCTCATAATATTTTTTATTAAATATTAATTTAATTTTTCCAAATTAATATTGAGAGAAATAAAATAGTACGTAGTGACAAGAGGAGCACAAAAAACAGAATGAGGTTGGACATATGACGATGTTACAACGTAGCTAACTTCATTTTATTTACAGCTTAACTTTGTGGTGACAATTGGTGTGCGAGGCAGTACTACAATGTGATCTCGAGAACGAAACATGAGATATAATATTATACCTTCAACACATTCATAAAAGTTGAATTAAATAAAAATAAAAAGGGATAACAAGTTAGAAAAACTTTTATTCAACTTAAAATAATTATACACGCTTGAATCATTTTTATGTTAGAAATTGTTTCACCTTGAATTAAGTTAATTTTGATTTCAGTATATTATTTATAGAATAAATAGTTTTCAATAACTTGAAAATTAAGCAAAGATCAAACATTTCTTAATTAAAAAAGAATTTAAAAAAAATTTCAAGCTATTACTCTAACTGTAATATTTACAAGCAGATTGACCCTTATAACAAGTTTTCCACCCAATTGCAACCAAAATTACTAATCTAAATCAGTTCAAACTTACAAAGATGCAATATGTTATTTTTTTTTTTTTTTTTTTTTTTTAATTATATAAAATTAAATATCTACGATTAATAATATTTTAATTAAATATTTACTGCGGAAGTTAAATAACTGTAATTCAAAAATATATTATCGGATCTGTTCCAATCGATTGATTGAGGGGATGATCCGGAATAATTTGAATTTAGATCAGCAGTCTGATTGTTGCAACTAAGTGGATAGTTATAATCATTATTAGAAACGTAATCATTTTGGCAATTCGAGTAAAATGGGTCGTTGGCTTTGACTTCGGTTACGTATTCGTTGGGGTTTGAAAAATATTCGTTGTTGCAGTTATAGTTCCAGTTGTATGAGTCGCTATAAGTAGCAGTGGGATGACTATTGCCAACAATGCGCCCGTCGGAACCATAAGAATTGTTATGATTCTGAGTTTGAATCATGTCGTAGTTGATTCTATTGTTGAAACTGCAACTACTCGGGTGATGGTGGTTGATGTCACTGGATAAGTAGCTGCTGTAGTTGAGGTTATGCATTTGATTCTCTCCGTAAATAACTGGAGCAGGTGTAGGAACAGGAACAGAAGCAACTAAGCTGTTGTTCTGGCATGTTTTTTCTTTCTTGATATCCACGCGTCTCCTTCTGCATTCAATTTCGGTGATAGGCAGAGCAGTCTTCGAATCCTTCTCCTTGTCTGTATCGTCTTTGACTGATGCTGCATTCTTATCTTTCATACGACGATTTTGAAACCAAACTTTAACCTGTAAAAAAAATTATATTAGTTCTACATATCAATTATTTCATGATAGTTATTATTTTTAACTGTGAATTTATCGATTGGCTTACCAAAAATTAATACATATACTTTTGTAAGGATTTCTTGAAAGGCCCTAGGGGTATAAGCATGGTGAATTTGCCCCCGAAAGGTATCGGCTTGATACTGCGGGGATTTTTAGGTACTAATAAGATATTAAGATCCTGAGAGTTTCAGCTTTTGAAACCAATTGGTCTTCGAGAAAAAGCCAAATATGTAAAAATCAGATAAAATGAATATTCTCAGAGACTATTTTATCGATTGACTTATACTTGGGATATGTTTTGGGGGTCGATAGTAGCTCCTCGGAAAAAAATTGGGAGCTGGATCAGTCGACAACAACCTCGAAAAAAATGACTTTTTAGTTTTAATTTCGACTTTTCACGATGTTACGGTTCTGGTACAATTATGAAATAATTTTTTTTGGATTCCTCATTCAATTTCCTATGGACTTAAGTGCTTTTAAAATTTTTAAAAAAGGTACGCCATATAGAAAAAAAATAAAAACCACTTTTTAATTAATTATGTAGTTTTTTTTTTTTGCAGTAATATTAAAATTATTTTTAAATTGTCGCTTTTAGTCATTGAATATGGTATGTTATCGACTCAGTCGTCTTATGTGCAAAAAAAACCGCACGACCGACGCGCCCACTGGCGTATTTGGTCGTATATACAACAGCTGACAAAAGTGTTGTTTATGATCTGAATCTGAGAGATTGTCTGTTCACATTTTATTTGTTAACGTAGTTCCAGCGTGGTATAGTATAATCAGACAATTTACTATAGATAAAAATTTAGAAGCCTCGGCACACAGACATTCACACATACAATTACATATGGTTAGTTTCAGTGATCTGGCAACGTTGCTCTGAGTGTTTATGTATTTTTGTTTATGGTCTCAGTATGTACAAATAGTATCGCGCTTTAAAATAATAGTACCTATTACTTAATTAAAAAGATGCCCAAGCAATTACGGCACCAAGGTCAATTTGTAAAAAACAAAAATTTATCTAAAAAATTGTCTTTTAATTCTGATATGAAAAAGGCCAAAGAAAAGAAAAAAGAGTCAACTGAAAATAATAACCTAGAAGGTAGGCGCATTGTGGAATACTCAGAGCTTGGTAAAAATTTAAAGTGTTTTAAATGTCGACAAGTGTTGAGTTTAGAAAATATTGAAAAAGAACAACTTCGTGGTCTACATTCACAATTATGGATAAAATGTGAAAATTGTTTTTGTGTCACTCAAGTTATGACAGGAAAAGTGCATGACGGAAATAAAAATTCCAAGGTTTTTGATGTGAATTCAAAAATTGTACTTGGTAAGTTAGTGTCAATAAATAAGTACAATATATGTTACTAATAAAAAAAAGATTTCCAAATATTTATAAAAAACTAATCAAAAATTTTAATTTTAGGTGCGGTACATGCAGGTGTTGGTCACACAGCTTTGAATAAAATTTTAGCATGTCTTAATGTACCGCAAATCTCTGACACTTTATTCAAGCGATATGAGAGAGAAGTGGGTCCAGCCATCGAAAAAGCTGCTGAGGAAAGCTGCAAAAAAGCAGCTCAAGAAGAACGACACTTAATAATAGAAAATATTGATAAATTGTGCGAAGAATTGTAAGAATAACTTTACTTATCAATTCTAATTAATAATCATGTAGAATTCATTGCAATTCATTAATTTCCTGAGCTGAAATTATCTTTAATATTTTTTATTGAATTATTGTTCATCAGTCTTAGATATAACTAATTGTACATAAAATCAAAATGACATTTTTTTGTCAACGATATTGTTTATAGATTTTTTAAATATTATTACTTGATGTCAATACTGTATTTGATAAATTTCCGAAAGTGTAGATCAGAAATATTAATTATCAATTTTTAATTTAAAATTTTTTGAATTTTAAATGTTTTAATGAATGTTTTATAATTTTTTACTTAAAATTTTTTGAATTATAATTGTTTTAATAATATTTATAATTTTTTATTGTAAATTTTTTGAATTGTAAATGTTTTAATGAATTTTATAATTTTTTACTTAAAATTTATTGAATTGTAAATGTTTTAATGAATTTTGTAATTTTTTATTTAAAATTTTTTGAATTGTAAATATTGTAATGAATTTTATAATTTTTTATCTGAATGGATTTGTCTGCGTTGAGAAGGAAAGAACATAATGTATTGTAATGTAATTCTGATGATTGAATCTAATTTTTTTTCATCAATTTAATAAATATAAATAATACTACAACAATGAATAAATTCTTGTTATTTTGAATCCATCCTAATTAACATAATTTAATATTTCCAGACCTCAAGAAATTGTTGAAGAGATTTATCCTCATTTTAATAATCTTAGATTAAATAACCCTCCAGAACAAAATTTGGTATCCGAAAATTTAGATGAAGCAGCGCATTCAAAAATTTTTGATTCCAGTATTGGTGAAATAATTAACATCGTAGTTTCTTACGACATGGGCTGGAGTAAGCGTGGCAATGGGCGAAGCTATGATAGCTTGAATGGCTATGGATGTATCATAGGGTTTCTTAGCGGCAAAATTTTGGATTATGGAACTCGTAATCGTAAATGTAAGCTATGCAGCAATGGCCATCCTAAGACCGATCACGACTGCCGTGAAAATTTCCATGGTAGTGCAAAAGCTATGGAACCTAATGTTGGAGCGGCTTTAGTAAATGACAGTAAGATTTTAAAAAGCACAGGATTGAGCGTGCGAGTTGTCGTTGGTGACGAAGATAGTTCAACCATCGCATCTGTGCGTCGTGGGACAATTAATAAAATATTTAAATTAAGTGACAAAAACCACTTGCAAAAATCATTTCAAAGCGACCTTTATAAACTTAAGCCAAAGTACAAAGAACTAGCAAGAAAAAACACTATTCCTCATTTGAAAAAGTGTTTTAATTATGCTATTTCTCAAAATAAAACTCGGAGCTCTAAATTAGCAAGTATTTTGAAAAGTATTCCTGATCACTTTTTTAACCATCACGAAAACTGTGGAGATTGGTGTAAACGTGGAGCGTTTAACGATACATCTAGCCAAAAGGTTGTCCTGAAAGATCCTGAGCTATACACTCATTTGTATAATCTCTTTGGCAAATATGCTAATAATGCTCACAAAATCGCTTTCGCTGCTTCAAGTCAAGCTAATGAGAGCGTTAACAATATAATGGCTCACAAAGCTCCAAAAAGTCAGTGTTATTCGATGAGCGAGTCAAGTGATTACCGCTATGCAAGTGCTGTGTGTAGCAAAAATGATGGTGAGAGTCATTTACTGGAGGTTTATAAAATTTTAACTTTGTCACCAGGAAAAAATACAGAATTATATGCCTCCAGGTACGACAAGAAACGACGGGATAGAGCTAAAAAAGCTAAATTGCTCTCAGCTAAAGTACGCCGGAATCTTCTGGCAGAAAACAGAGAAAAACTACGTAAGAAAAACGAGAAGACAGAAGGTTTGCAATATGAATCAAACTGCGGTTTCACTAATGACAATAATATTAATGAAGTTGTTGACGCTAACATAGCATCAATTTGTCAAGATAATTTCCTAATAACTTTAGACAACTGTGATATAGTTTACTTTGACTTGGAAACATCAGGTTTTGGCAAATCTAACGAGATTCTGCAGATTGCAGCAATGTATGAAGAACACGAGTTCAGTATTTATATTAATCCAACCAAAGAAATCTCTTCAGAAGCATCACTTCATACTGGATTACGAAATATTTCTGGACAATTATACTTGCGTGATAAGAAAGTTGAAACAGTTCCCCTGAAAGATGCATTGTCATCATTTTTAAAATTTTTAGATTTATCACCAAAACCTTGTGTGTTAGTTGCACATAATTCATCGTTTGATTCGTCATTTTTTATACGAGCTGTTATACAGTGTAATATGATTTTAGAATTTAAAAAAATTGCAGGGTTTAGTGACTCATTGTCGTTATTTAAAAAAAGACTCGCTACTAGGAAAGGTCCAGGTCAATTTAAACTTGGCACTTTAGCTAAGGACTTTTTGAAAATTGAATCAACCGAAAACTTTCATGAAGCTCTTTATGATGTAAAAATTTTGAAACAACTAGTATTGTCTGTCTTAAATATTGAAAAAATTTACGAAAATACTAAGTCATGGACATCATTATTGACTCATACACGGGAAGAGGAAAAGTCGAAAATCATGCTGCTGCAATTAAAGCCCTTAAAAACTGTTTTAACACCTGGTATTCTTAAGAAAATGGCAATTGCAAAAATGACGTATGAGTTACTTACAACTACGTTCAATCATCTTGGAGAAAATGGCATTGTTGATTTAATGTCAAGTAAATTAGAAAATGGAAAACCTACAGTAACCAAAAATAAGAGAATAATTAATACACTTATTAATTTTTTAAAACCAAAAATTGAGTGAAATAAGTTATTTATTTATATACGACCCAAAGTTTATTTTAAAGTTATGTAACTTATGTTACATTTTTATTTAAATATATTTAAATATTTATATCGTCATTAAAGTTTTATGTTCTAACTTTGTGTTAATTTTTTTATAAAATATATAAGTTTTAAAGATATAAAAAGTATCATATTTATTTATTTACTTATTTATTTAATCGTTTTTTTATTTACAACTAATTTAAATGGTGATTTTAATATGTTAGTTACGCAGCTGAATTTTACTAAAATCGTGAAAGATTTGAATTTCCCGCTTTTTATTCTACACTATTTCAGAGAGCGTTGCGCACAGCGTTGCCAGATCACTATAATCTGTTGAGTGAGCAGGTTGGAAATGGATCGAAAATTAATTTTTTTAATTATTATATCTCGATAATAAAACGGTGAGGTGCTATTTTTATTTTTTTAACTTATTCTAAAATCATTTCTCAACACTCTCCTAGTTTTTTTTCCAATTCTGTCGAGAGAATTTTTTAATATAATAAAAAATAGTTGGAGAGACCGGACATTTTACATGCTTTAAATGGGACATGACCCTCAAAATCACGAACTTTGTCTTTAAATATCTCGCGATCTAAACGGTCAAAAATTATTAAATTTTAGGAATTCATAAATAAAGCTATTATAAACCCGAGAAAAAAATTTCCGCCAAATCTGTCGAAAAGTGATTTCATGCTGGAACTACCTTAAGCTAATAAAATGACTCCAAATAAAACAGTCAATGATAAGTGTTGCATTTGCTCAAAAATAGTAAAGAAAGTTCCGGGAACTCCTAAAACTTTATTAACAGAACAAGACATTGATGAGTTTTCTGCAGTATTTGATGGTGAAATTTTTACTGGTGATATTGTTTGTGGTAAATGTCGTGTAGAGATGTATAAAAAAAGAAAAGTTGAACCGGTGGTTATTGATGCTGAAGATGGATCTGAATCTATCGTTAGTGGAATGTTAGAACGAACGGAGTCTAGTCTGTCACACATGACATTGTCTCAGTCAAGTTCAGATGATCCTTCTTTTAGAGTCAACATTACTCCTACCGATTGTACAGAGTACGTTGAGATTCATATGAAAAGAACTATTTCAACTCATCGATACTGTTGTCTTTGCGGTAATACTAGTGACTTAATTATTATTCCTCAAAAAGCCCGAATGCAGTCATTCATTAAGCGACGAGTCTTCATACCAGATGGAAATCGATGCTGTCGAAATCATTTAATAAACAAACGATTCTATGATGAATCTCTAAGTTTGATCAGAGTTTATTCTAACTGGACTTTAATTTCATCTGTAGAATTAAGTAATATGATGGAAAATTTTGCTGTTGAATGCGATTCAACATTACTGAATAAAATGGAGGATTATCGTTTATCAGATGAGAAGCTTCGTGTTTTGACTGGTTTAAAATGGGAAAATGTGATTGAGTTGCGGAATTGGTTAGTTTCAATGAGAAATACTGATGCTCGAAGTGTAACTCAAGCAATAATAGTGTTTTTGGTTAAGCTTCGCACAGGTAATTCAAATAAGTTAATATCTACAATCTTGGATATTAACGAAGAGCAGTTAGTGTCAAAGTATTGTGAGCAAGTCATCCAATCTTTCGAAAAAGACATTTTACCTTCGCGTTTTGGTTTAAATGCAGTATCTAGGGCTGATCTTATTGAGAATCATACATCTTTAGTTGCTAAGAAACTTCACAATGATTTGAATGATAAACTCATTTTAATTTGTGATGGGACTTATGCTCGTCATGAGAAAAGTTCTAATAATGAGTACCAAAGAAAGTCATATTCTGGTCAAAAAAAAGTACCACTATGTAAGCCATTCACGATTTGCACAACTGATGGATACATAGTTGATATGTTGGGACCGTATTATGCTAACCAAAATGATGCTACTATAATGCGGGATATCATAGATAATCCTGATAGTATATGTCATTTATTAGAACCTGGCGATGCATTTGTGGTAGATCGAGGATTCCGTGATGTGAAAGGATACTTGGAAGAAAAAAATTATAAAGTATTGATACCAGCACTCAAAGGAAAACAAAATCAGTTAACAACAGCTGAGTCTAACGCTTCAAGAAATGTAACAAAAATTCGTTGGGCTGTAGAAGCAGTTCATGGGATGTTAAAACAAAAATATCATTTACTTGATCAAAGAATTGACAACAAAATGCTTCCTAGGGTTGGAAGTTTTTTTAAGATTGCCTCATTTTTGCATAATATGTATAGTAAGCGTCTTACTTCCGACTCAGAGTTTTTGGATGAAGTCATCGAAACAATGAAATCGCAAAATAATGTAGTAAATACGTTAGCTGAAGACGTTCAAAAAAATTGCTGGCAGCGAAAAAAATTGCCGTTTCAAACAATTTCATCTGAAACTCTTGAAGACTTTCCGGAAATGACAGAAAATGATCTGCGTATTTTTTTCACTGGTTCCTATCAATTGAAACAGGCTGTTTCCTATTTAGCAGAAATGCTTGATGAAACAGGTAATCTCACTATTCAATATGTGAAAGAACAGTCAAATATACTCAAAATTGAAGTTCAATCCAGACACATTAATAGAAAGGTTTATAGATGTTTTATTGAGTATAAAAAAAATGCTATTGGTCCAAAAAGCATATTGAGGCATAGTTGTGAGTGTGCAAATGGTCTGAGAACAATTGGATGTTGCTCTCATGTTGCTGCTGTTGTTTACTATTTATCACACGGGAGATATTTAACGAAGATTTTAAGGCCTGCTGAAATACTTAGCAAATTATTTGATAGAGATAGTATTTCACCTGTGATTGAAGAGGATAATGATGAAGACTGATAAAATATGATTATACATTTGTTTCCTCAAGTATATCTTTCATTTGTTGTTATGTATTTATAATTTACAAACTAAAATCTATTTCTTGTTTTATATGTGTATAATGTTTATAATATTTTAGTTGATATTATATGATATGACAAAATTTAACTGCTGATGCAGAGATTATTGTTGCAAATAACATTCAAGAACATATAAAAACTAGAAAAATAATGATTCACACTTTAAACATGTAAATAAAGTAAATATTTGCCTAAAAAGTGGTTTTTACTTTTTTTCTATATGGCGTACCTTTTTTAAAAATTTTAAAAGCACTTAAGTCCATAGGAAATTGAATGAGAAATCCAAAAAAATTATTTCATAATTGTACCAGAACCGTAACATCGTGAAAAGTCGAAATTAAAACTAAAAAGTCATTTTTTTCGAGGTTGTTGTCGACTGATCAAGCTCCCAATTTTTTCTGAGGAGCTACTATCGACCCCCAAAACATATCCCAAGTATAAGTCAATCGATAAAATAGTCTCTGAGAATATTCATTTTATCTGATTTTTACATATTTGGCTTTTTCTCGAAGACCGATTGGTTTCAAAAGCTGAAACTCTCAGGATCTTAATATCTTATTAGGACCTAAAAATCCCCGCAGTATCAAGCCAATACCTTTCGGGGGCAAATTCACCATGCTTATACCCCTAGGGCCTTTGTTGGGATTAATTTAAAAAAAAAAATTAAAAAAAAAAATATTTTCTCATTAATTTTCTTATGCGCAAAAAAAGTATAAGAAACAAAAATGTAGATTAATTAAAAAAAAAAAAAAAATAACTTTTTTTTTTTAATTCAATAGCCGTACATGAACTGATCATAAAAATTAATTTGATTCAAAAAATAAAATTTTGATCTTAGAAGATTAGCTTAAAATTTATTGGTTTTATTCAAACAGAAAGAATTGGATCCCAAGTTAAGTTTATTTAAACTAAAAATGATTTCTTCATTCAGAATTTTTCAAGTCGATGCAAAATAATTAAGTTATTCGCGATACTTCTTCGAGTTCCTCATGTCTATTAAAAAATACTTCGAAAACCACATCAATCAAATTTCATCTACAATTTTATTAATTTTTTTTTTTTTTTTTTTTTTTTTTTTTTTTTTTTTTTTTTTTTCCCAATACATATACTTTTATAAGGATTTCTTGAAAATTATTGGGATTAATTTGGAGAAAAAAAAATATTATTTTCTCATTAATGTTTTTGTGCGCAAAAAAAAGTATTAAAAATGAAAATGTAGATTAATTAAGAAAAAATAATTTTTATTTTTAATTAAATAGCCGTGCATAAACTGATCACAAAAATTAATTTGATTCAAAAAATGAAATTTTGATCTAAGAAGATTAGTTTAAAATTTATTAATTTAAATTCAGCAGACAGAATTGTAACCCAAGTTAAATCAACTCAAACTAAGAATGATTTCTTCCTTCAAAAATTTTAATTAAAATTATATAGACAATAATCATCAACTTTTCTTACCTGTCTTTCATTCAAACCCAAATCTCGAGCGACTTCAATTCTTTTCGAACGACACAAGTATTTGTCATTTGCGATAAATTCTTTCTCCAATCGAAGAAGTTGATGGTTAGTAAAGACAGTCCTCACTCTCCGTTTTGGATTTAATTCTATAAAAATCAATAAAAATTATTACTTATTTACAAATCAATATTATTTGAGAAAAATTCAATTTATTACATTGAAAACTAAAGAATAAAATTTCATAAGCAAAATCTTAACATTCTGATTAACATCAAAAAATTTAATTTATTGCATCAAAAACTAAAGAATAAAATTTCACAAGTCAAATTTATATATTCTGATTACCATCAAAAAATTCAATTTATTATATTAAAAACTAAAGAATAAAATTTCATAAGTAAAATCTTAATATTCTGATTCACTTAAAAAAATTAAATTTTTAATTCTAATAATAGAAATACCGTTACTTTCCAAGCATCAGAGTTAGAAAAATGCTAAATAATTCGGAAATTATTTTTTTTCTACTTACTATTTCATTCAAAATTCATAATACAGTAAATTTTATAAATCAATTAAAAATATGCAAATATTAAAAAAATTTTACCTTTTCTATCATATGACCGTTGCTTACGAGTAGGTGGTTCTACATCAAGAACCTTACGTTGATCAGCAGATTTCTTCAAAGAACTCTTACTACTTTGATCACAATTTAAATCCTCCGCAGCACAAAATTTGATTTCTGGTATCGACGAATACACTTGCAACTCCACCATAGGATTTGCCGGTAACTCTTCACTTGCAATAAACTGATTATTATCAGACCCAAAATTTATAAAATCTTCTTGATTAATTTCTAAAATGTCTAAAAATGAAGCCATTTTTATAAAAATGTCCTGGTTTTATATTTTAACTGGGGATCAAATCTATGAATTTTTATCGAAATTCACTGTAAAGTTGAAGGCACAAATTACCACGATGTAGATACTTCGGAAGATTCAAAAGAACTGATGCACTGAAGGTTGACAATTAGGTACCTTTACTTGTAGAGGGCCACATCTACCTCATCTTTGAAACGAAAAGTCTTATTGGCTGTAACAATAGTGATGTTCCATGTACTTGTGCGTTTTGAAGAGTGGTGAGTCTTTTATCCTCTAAACTGTGAGCATATAACTATTGTTAAGCTCTTAGCGCTTAAAATGTTCATGTACGGCAATCATAATACTGTTGGTAAAAGTTTGACTGTATATTTCATTTTACTTTTTCTAATGCTTACTACTTACATCAGACAGAGACCATCCTAATCACATTGTCTAAAGATAGGTTTGAATAATTTTTTTCCATTTTCGGCCAAAATGAACAAAATAGACCATCTTAATTACAATGTCTAGATAGCAGATTTATGTCTTTATTGTATCTCCATGTTTTATAGTCATAAGAAGCAGTTATGACTGCTAATACGAAGATGTCATAATGAAAATTTTTTTTGAACTTGCAGAGCTTGAAACTTTATGATATAGGAAATTTTTTGAGTGTTTTGCACTTGAATAAGCGATGAATTTCATGAATGGTCGGCAGGCTCATCTGTTTTTCATATTTTTTTTATCTTTACTTATTAAGTTCCTGCTTCCTGCGACTGCATCTTAACATGTATTAAATTATTAGTGGAAAGTTAACAACATTAATAATAATAATCTTAATGGTGATAAAATTAACTACGAAGTTGTAAAAGTATTAAAAATTAATACGGACTTATCCACAGATTTGGTAGAATCTGGCGCCAAGTTCCGTTCAAAAATTCCGTTGTAAACGGAGCGCCAGACTACCGACTATGTTTACTGTAAGCATCACGTTTTTTAGAGGTTGTAAATTTATTTTTAATTCTACGGTCCTTTTTTTCCTTAAATTAGTATTATAACGGTAGTTCATACCTTATTTTCCTGATATTAATTGATTATATGCAATTATAACAATTAATCTGCTTAATATTATTAAATTTAATCAGCACAAACTATAGCAACGCAAAAATTTCGATCCTGACTTTTTTTCAATGGGCAAAGTGATCTGCCACAGACTAAATAATTCGAGAATGCATAGTAATCCTTCGATAGATGGGAAACTACAGTTAAAAAAAGATATTTCGCAGCTTGGATCTACACTCGCCAGGATGCACTGGAATTCTTTCTACATATACTGTAGCTTCAAGTAAACTCCAATCTTGAAGGGACTCACACACATATGTTCTAATAAACTACGGTGATTCGCTTACAATTACCTTCTTATTTAATTGCTTTGATTTACTTTAAACTTTTAGCGAGAAAGTATTAATAAATTCAAATTGAATGTGCCTAAAGGTACGGCAAATGAACGATACGGCTCCGGATGTGTACGGAGCAATATAAATTCCCGGGAAATTCAAATTTTACTCGAAAAACTTCGCATGTATACGGAGCCGTATAATAATAATAATAGTAACGATAATACTGAAAATAATAATAATGGTAATACTAAATTAATGACAAAAATAATAGGAATAAAAATATTTATCTCTATTCTTATCATGATTGTTATTAAATCATTAATCATTGAATTATTAAATTCAAATTTACAATTTACTTAATTATAAAAAATTTCAAAGTTACTTAATTTTCTTTTAAAATTTATCTGAAATGGAAAGCTTCTAATTGATAATTTAGTTCATCAATATAAACTATTCTTCATTTCATACTTAATTTTTTCGTGAAATAAGTTTATATTTTATTTTGAATGATAAGTATTCTTCTTATCACAGAAATAAAAAATGAAAAATAAAAAATTATCTTTTTATTACAAAAATATAAAAATTAAAAAATTAAATTCATCTTTTCATTTTTCAATAGCAAAAGTGCTAGGGAGAAATTTTTTTATGAAAAAATGATTTATTTTTATAAATCAGAATTATTTCGATTCAGACAACGTTGAATATAACTGTTTAAATTAAATTTTTTTATTCAAAAATCTCTGCATAGAAACACTTCTTAACTAAAAATCTAATTTCCAATGTTTCATATTTTTAGACTACACTTAAAAATCAGTGTGATATTTTTAGTCGCTTTCAGATGTCACTACCTACGTTGTCATCCACAGATTCGGTAGAATCTGGCGCCAAGTTCCGTTCAAAAATTCCGTTGTAAACGGAGCGCCAGACTACCGACTGTGTTTACTGTAAGCAGAATGGTATTTCGAGGTTGCAAAATTTTATTTAATTATATGGTACTCCTTTTTCCAAAATGATATATCATAAAAGTAAGTCATACTCTATTTTACTGATATTAATTAATTATAATCAATTATAACATTTAATTCACTTAAAATTATTAAATTTTATCAGCACAAACTATAGTAAGCCCAGAAATTTCGATCCTGACTTTTTTTTTGGAGAAAGTCACCGCCACAGACTAGATAAAATAAAAATGTGTAGTAATCTTACTATAGATACGCAACTACACTGAAAAAAGTTAATTCACAGCTTGCATCTACAACCACCAGAGTGCACTGGAATTATTTCTACATAAACTGTAGATTCAACGGGATAGCTCACTGAAGTTAGAACCCCAAATTTTTTTCTTTTAATTTTTGATTTTTTTTTCTATCACGTTTTCAGCTTTTCGTTTGTTCTTTATTATTCACTCTCAACATTTGATCGTTCTCCATTTATTTATTTTAAAAAGAATTTATTAATAATGTACCTTTAAGTTAGCCCCCTGTCGCATTTTTTAATATTTTGGTAGCAATTTGGGTCATCAAGCCTCTATTTTTGATTGTTCATGTATATTTAACATTTGTTCCTACTTCACATTTTTTATTTGTTGTTTAATTAACATTTTTAATTAGCTGTATGTATGCATTCTAAATATTTGCACTGCGCATGCGTCAACTTTACGTATATAGACTTTTAGCGCGGTCTTTTGAAAATTATAGTGACAAGCACATCTCATGTGTAAAAAATTAAAAAATTTACGAGTGTAATTTTTTAGGAATTACTATTTAATTAATTCAAATAATTAAAAAAAAATTGTTAGACGTCAGCCAATATCAATGTCATTAAGTAAATAAATAAATAACTAATAAATATTCATTTCATTCTAAATTTTTTAAAAATATCGAGAGAATTGTTAATCAATGCATGTACATTTTTTTTTTATTTTCATCAATTCTATTTTCATGAATACTACGAACTATTAAAAAAAAAAAAAAAAAAAAAAAATCCATAACAATTAACAAAAAATTTCAATACTTTATTAAAATAAAACTTATTATAAAATTATTAAAAACTACACGTTGCCCTTTTGTCCTGTGACCTCTATAATTGAAATTACAAGAAAAATACACTTACTCTAATCACTGTGCTGGTCAATATAATTTTCAAAAGTCCGCGCTGAAAGTCTAAACGTAAAGTTGACGCATGCGCAGTGCAAATATTTAGAATACAAATATTCAGCTTATTAAAAATGTTAATTAAACAAGAAATAAACAATTTGAAGTTGGAACAAAGGTTTTTTGTACATGAACAATCATAAACAGAGGTTATTCCCATTGGATAGTGTACCATTCTATGATTTTGTGGTCGTTGCCGATAGGTTGCATTGTTATCCAATCAAGTGGATTTCAAATAATTGTAATCTTTAGGTGAAAAGTCTTACAATTATGCGCATGGTGTATTGTGTCATTTACTTACAACAATGTCATAATAACAATAACACTAATAATAAAAATTATGAGACTGAAATTAATTATATCGGTAATACCAAATTGATGTTAAAAATATCATTATCATTATTATTACTGAATGAATTATTGTTATTATTAAATTAATGTGTATTAGAGTATTAAATCCAAATCAACAACTTTTTTAATTCAAAAAAATGTTAAAATTTTTACTGTATATAAATAAAAATGTAAAATCCCTATTAATAAGATAGTTAATCGCTTTTAACCGCGGAGTTTACGCGGATCAGTCACGTTAAGTTTTTTAATGCTACTAGCTACTATGAGAGAAACAGAATTTCAATTTTTTTATTAGGATTTGATTATCAAAATTAACGAATAAACAACCTATCATATTAGAATAGCTTTGCCTGCATTAATTTATTCATTTATGAATTTTCAATTTTGCGCGGGAAAAATTTAATTTTGAAATTAAGAATGTTAAAATACTTTATAAATACAAAATTTCTAGAACAAACTATCAAACAACTTCATATGTGGATGGTTTTCAAACCTATTCTTTCTATTGAATTTCATTTATTAACTAGACTAAATACACAACAGGCTAAAGATTGTTTGAGTTTTACTTTCTTCCTTCAGGCCAGCAGTTCAAGATTTAGGCAATTCTCATTGGATAGTGTACACATTCTACGACTTTGTAGTCGTTGCCTGTAGGTGGCATTGTTATTCAATCGAGCGGATTTCAAATAATTGTAATTTTTAGGCCATAGGTATTACAATTATGCGTATGATGCATTGTCCCCTTTATTAACAATAATGTCATTGTAACAATAACAATAATAATCATTATAAAAATGAAATTTATTATATCGGTAATGATAAATTGATGTTAAAAGTATCATTATCATTGTTTATCATTACCAAAATAATTATTGTTATTGTTAAATTAATGTGTAGTAGAGCATTAAATCTAGATTAACAACTTTTTTAATTCAAAAAAATGTTAAACTTTAACTATATATACATAAAAAATTTAAAATCCCCATTGATAAGCTAGTTAATTGATTGAAACCGAAGAGTTTACACGGGTCAGTCACGTTAAGTTTTTTAATGCTACTAGCTACTATGAGAGAAACAGAATTTTAATTTTTTTGTTAGGATTTGATTTTCAAAATTAACGAACAAATAACCTTTTATATGATAATAGCTTTACCTGCATTAATTAATTTATTTACATATTTCTAATTTTGCGCGGGAAAAGTTCAATTTTAAAATTAAGAATGTATTAAGAGGCGAGCAAAAAATTACACTTAACAAAAAGATATGAAATCCGAACAAAAACAGTTTCACTGTTAAAAATTGCGCCAAGTCCACGTTCATAAAACTCATCTCAATAACATCTGCACTTTGCAAAAAAAATAAGACTCGTTACAATAATTTTCATTCTATACAAAAAAAAGTTAAATACAAAAAAATACCAAGAAACCGTCATAATGTTGAAAAAATTGAAAAAAATTTGTTGAAAATTTAAAAATTAAGAAAAAAATTTTTTATCGTACTTGGCGCGCGTCATTGAGTACCCCAAATTTTTTCGGACGAATTTCAACCCGAGAAAAAACGATTTCGCTTGAATTTATGTAATGTAAATATGTATAATTATATATATATATATATGTCGGAGAGTAAAGTACAGTGGAGTATTTCTGACGAAGCGATGAGAATATTCTTTAGGATATTTCTATTTTTTAGTTATTTTAAGAAATGTAATGCTACTCTAATATTTTGTAAAATAAGATATAACTAAAATGTTTTATTGCGGTAGGCTTAGGCCTAGGTAGGCACATGGTTGTCAACGTAGTCGGGATCCCAGGACGATAGGGGTATCATAAAATTAATAAGGAAAAGAGAAATGTGCAGCAGGTAGACTATTTGAGAATAGGTTTGAAAAGACAGTCTTGCTTTGAGATCAAGATTGAACGGACGTCCTGGTGATCGCGAATTCGTTATTTCCTAAGTCTTGGTCTATTGCAAGATATTATTAATATTATTGCGTTCTGAATTAACTTAACCTTGTACGAGTTTATCTACTCATTTGTAATAATTGATCCTTTTGTAATTGTGAATATTAATTAATTGTAATAATAAAAATGAGTGAATCACAAAATACCGAATCCCCAACAATAACTCCTGCCTCTCTGACATATATATATATATTATATCTTATCAGCTCTAATTATATAATATATGATTTCATACATTGTTATGTTTATAGATTCACATCAGTGAAGTATACTCAACGAATTGAAAACACTGCTTACTGGATTAATATCAGTTTCAGTGAAAAAATCCGTTTCGAAAATTTTTTTCAGATTTTTAGTGAAAATAACTGGCAATATGGTAGTCTGGTGAAGATATCTGGAATAACACAAAATTTTTTAATTCAATTTTTTTCAGTTCCGTCATTAAGCTTTCATGAAGAAATTTGATCGTGCTTCATTTAATTGTAATTAACACATTTTTATTGGCAATCACACCGCATTTTCTCAATTTAGTTGGCCATACGTTTTATTTTTTAGTCAACTCAATTTTCGCAGTGATTCCACTACAGAGTCAACGTATGCAGGCGTATTCCTTGTAAGCAAATTGCGTCACTTGTAAGCAAATTGCATAACCGAACAGGAGAGGGCGTTTTATTGAAATCATAAACGATGTGCGGAGAATTTAAAAATTTCAAATAAAATACGTATGCCATGTTGATTTTACCTAACTTTTGTTTAACGTATCATAAAATAATATTTCATTAATTACATTTATGCATTTTATAGGTTGACTTACTTATAAATGTTGAAACATTGAAAGGATGTTCATGTATCCTGAAAAAATTTGGGGTACTCAATGACGCGCGCCAAGTACGATAAAAAATTTTTTTCTTAATTTTTAAATTTTCAACAAATTTTTTTCAATTTTTTCAACATTATGACGGTTTCTTGGTATTTTTTTGTATTTAACTTTTTTTTGTATAGAATGAAAATTATTGTAACGAGTCTTATTTTTTTTTACAAAGTGCAGATGTTATTGAGATGAGTTTTATGAACGTGGACTTGGCGCAATTTTTAACAGTGAAACTGTTTTTGTTCGGATTTTAAATAACCGTAATGTTTTTTCATATGACATAAAAAATGTTAGCAGGATGGTAAATTTAAGAAAATAATATTTTTTTAATATTGATAAACCAATATAAAATCATAATCATATTCACTACTCCATTGTGGAATTAAGAACAAAAATTTTTTTGTAATTATTTTTACTACCTGGGAATTTTTACGTAAATTTTTAAGGATGAAACTAATTACACTATCCCTTAAAGTTCTACAAAGAAAATTAAAGTGTAATAGCATTAACGTTAACGCTCTTTCTCTATTGTTTCAGCCTTTATACCTGGAGCTCTCTCTTTCTCTCTCTCTCTCTCTCTCTCTCTCTCTCTCTCTCTCTCTCTCTCTCTCTCTCTCTCTCTCTCTCTCTCTCCCTCTGAAGCAAAAATATAAGACTTAAACTACAGTACCCATACAAAGTTGCCGTTAATGGAAACAATCCCAACCATTGTCCGATATCTAGCAGCCAACGATTGGCCAGTTATAGGGATTTGTCAACGGGCCATGTTTGGTTAAACGCTGGTCGCCGTCTATTGCGGACATTAATGCTCTGCAATTAATATCCATTTATCGCCCAAAGTCTGGCTGTTCTTGGCCAATTTGTTATTTTATAATAATACAAATTTGGGTTTTCGGAGATGCATTACGCGAAGTATAGTATTTAAAAAATGAAAAAAGATATTGTATTGTTTATTTAAGATTATTATTGATCCAAATAGAAGTTATATATAAACTTATATAAATAAATAAAAAAAAATATATAAACTTTTATACAAGATTATCGTAGATCTAAACAAAAATAATGAGCAAATAAAACAAGACAATAAAAATTTTAAATATGATTTCGAAGTTTGACTTGAGAAAAGGATGGCATAATTTTTGAAACAAACATATAACTATTGGAAGGATCAACTATTCCTTAGTAGAAAAAGAGATTTAAAAAGATTAAAATTATTTGAAAAAATTGAAAAAGATTTGATTTTTACTACTACATAGATGTACACTTTACATTGAGGTAATCTTTTTGAATTTTTTTTTCTAATAAGGGATTAGCCTAAATAGGTTTGGTGCAAATTAAATTTAGAATAAAAAAAAATAATTGTCTTCAGATATTTAAAAACTTTATACAAAAATTGACAAAATTGAGTACTAATAAATTTCATAATCTGTATATGCAGTAATAAAATATATTTCAATCATTCAAATAGCTAAGTTGAATTTTTCAGTTATATTCCAGCATGCAGCGCAGCCGGTAAGAAGCATACCACCGAACAACCCAGTTAAATCGCTCCCTCAAATTAACAGATTATTCAGAAAGAAAACCACTTCCTCTATTGACAATCTAAAAATACCAACAGATAAGATTCACATACTAAACTCAGCGGGCTTTATAAAGACAATAACAATAATTGCATCATTACGTCCCCCTGTGACAAACTGAATCTAATCGGTGCTCATTTCGAGGCAACTAATAATCAAAACACTAACATGGGTAAAGATGCTCATATAAGGCTAGTGAACAAAAAAATCAATGAACTCAAGACCAAAATAAACCTCGAAGAGCAATCCAACCTTTCCTTAATAAAATTTTCCAAAAATACTCCCTCCACCTATCCGCCAAACGAGCAATTCCCAGATTACTTTACCTCTTTTCCAGAACTCCAAAAGATCTTCAGGAAACTAAATAACAAAAAATCTTCCAGTTTCGATGGAATACTCAACATCATTTTAAAAAACCTCCCCTCTAACATTATATACCTCTACACAATACTATTTAACAATACACTCAATATCTCGTATTTTCCCTCTCAATGGAAAAATGTAACTTGAAATTCTATTGTTAGAGAGTATATCTTAAGATACGCTCTAACGTAATTATATCCATAAACCGATTAAACTATTGGGAAAAACCCGAGATTCTAGAATTTAACATTATTTATAGCGATTTCAATATTGTGAGTCCTACTCATCATAAATTTTGTTTATTACTTTAAATCGGCTTCTTTGTCGAGGAATTACTGCTAGGCCTAGTTGAGTTAAGTTGTTGTTCTGGCATGTTTTTTTTTCCTTGATATTTGCGTGTCTCTTTCTGCATTCAATTTCGGTGATAGGCAGAGCAGTCTTCGAATCCTTCTCCTTGTTTTTATTGTCTTTGACTGATGCAGCTTTCTTATCTTTCATAGGACGATTTTGAAACCAAACTTTAACCTGTAACAAAAATTATATTAGTTCGACATATCAATTATTTCATAACAGTTATTATCTGTAACTATGAACTAATCAATTGGCTGACTAAAAATCAATACATATACTTTTATAAGGATTTTTTGAAAATTATAAAGATTAATTTGAGAAAAAAAAAAAACATATTTTCTCATTAATTTCCTTATGGGCAAAAAAAGTATTAAAAATAAAAATGGAGATTAATTAAACAATAAAATGACTTTTTTTTTTTAATTAAATAGCCGTAGATAAACTGATTACAAACATTAATTTGATTTAAAAAATGAAATTTTGATCTAAGAAGATTAGCTTAAAATAGGTAGTAAAAATAATTGCAAAAAAAATTTTTGTTCTTAATTCCACAATGGAGTAGTGAATATGATTATGATTTTATATTGGTTTATAAATATTAAAAAAATATTATTTTCTTAAATTTACCGTCCTGCTAACATTTTTTATGTCATATGAAAAAACATTACGGTTATTTAAAATAAGTCCGTATTAATTTTTAATACTTTTACAACTTCGTAGTTAATTTTATCACCATTAAGATTATTATTATTAATGTTGTTAACTTTCCACTAATAATTTAATACATGTTAAGATGCAGTCGCAGGAAGCAGGAACTTAATAAGTAAAGATAAAAAAAATATGAAAAACAGATGAGCCTGCCGACCATTCATGAAATTCATCGCTTATTCAAGTGCAAAACGCTCAAAAAATTTCCTATATCATAAAGTTTCAAGCTCTGCAAGTTCAAAAAAAATTTTCATTATGACATCTTCGTATTAGCAGTCATAACTGCTTCTTATGACTATAAAACATGGAGATACAATAAAGACATAAATCTGCTATCTAGACATTGTAATTAAGATGGTCTCTTTTGTTCATTTTGGCCGAAAATGGAAAAAAATTATTCAAACCTATCTTTAGACAATGTGATTAGGATGGTCTCTGTCTGATGTAAGTAGTAAGCATTAGAAAAAGTAAAATGAAATATACAGTCAAACTTTTACCAACAGTATTATGATTGCCGTACATGAACATTTTAAGCGCTAAGAGCTTAACAATAGTTATATGCTCACAGTTTAGAGGATAAAAGACTCACCACTCTTCAAAACGCACAAGTACATGGAACATCACTATTGTTACAGCCAATAAGACTTTTCGTTTCAAAGATGAGGTAGATGTGGCCCTCTACAAGTAAAGGTACCTAATTGTCAACCCTCAGTGCATCAGTTCTTTTGAATCTTCCGAAGTATCTACATCGTGGTAATTTGTGCCTTCAACTTTACAGTGAATTTCGATAAAAATTCATAGATTTGATCCCCAGTTAAAATATAAAACCAGGACATTTTTATAAAAATGGCTTCATTTTTAGACATTTTAGAAATTAATCAAGAAGATTTTATAAATTTTGGGTCTGATAATAATCAGTTTATTGCAAGTGAAGAGTTACCGGCAAATCCTATGGTGGAGTTGCAAGTGTATTCGTCGATACCAGAAATCAAATTTTGTGCTGCGGAGGATTTAAATTGTGATCAAAGTAGTAAGAGTTCTTTGAAGAAATCTGCTGATCAACGTAAGGTTCTTGATGTAGAACCACCTACTCGTAAGCAACGGTCATATGATAGAAAAGGTAAAATTTTTTTAATATTTGCATATTTTTAATTGATTTATAAAATTTACTGTATTATGAATTTTGAATGAAATAGTAAGTAGAAAAAAAATAATTTCCGAATTATTTAGCATTTTTCTAACTCTGATGCTTGGAAAGTAACGGTATTTCTATTATTAGAATTAAAAATTTAATTTTTTTAAGTGAATCAGAATATTAAGATTTTACTTATGAAATTTTATTCTTTAGTTTTTAATATAATAAATTGAATTTTTTGATGGTAATCAGAATATATAAATTTGACTTGTGAAATTTTATTCTTTAGTTTTTGATGCAATAAATTAAATTTTTTGATGTTAATCAGAATGTTAAGATTTTGCTTATGAAATTTTATTCTTTAGTTTTCAATGTAATAAATTGAATTTTTCTCAAATAATATTGATTTGTAAATAAGTAATAATTTTTATTGATTTTTATAGAATTAAATCCAAAACGGAGAGTGAGGACTGTCTTTACTAACCATCAACTTCTTCGATTGGAGAAAGAATTTATCGCAAATGACAAATACTTGTGTCGTTCGAAAAGAATTGAAGTCGCTCGAGATTTGGGTTTGAATGAAAGACAGGTAAGAAAAGTTGATGATTATTGTCTATATAATTTTAATTAAAATTTTTGAAGGAAGAAATCATTCTTAGTTTGAGTTGATTTAACTTGGGTTACAATTCTGTCTGCTGAATTTAAATTAATAAATTTTAAACTAATCTTCTTAGATCAAAATTTCATTTTTTGAATCAAATTAATTTTTGTGATCAGTTTATGCACGGCTATTTAATTAAAAATAAAAATTATTTTTTTCTTAATTAATCTACATTTTCATTTTTAATACTTTTTTTTGCGCACAAAAACATTAATGAGAAAATAATATTTTTTTTTCTCCAAATTAATCCCAATAATTTTCAAGAAATCCTTATAAAAGTATATGTATTGGGAAAAAAAAAAAAAAAAAAAAAAAAAAAAAAAAAAAAAAAAAATTAATAAAATTGTAGATGAAATTTGATTGATGTGGTTTTCGAAGTATTTTTTAATAGACATGAGGAACTCGAAGAAGTATCGCGAATAACTTAATTATTTTGCATCGACTTGAAAAATTCTGAATGAAGAAATCATTTTTAGTTTAAATAAACTTAACTTGGGATCCAATTCTTTCTGTTTGAATAAAACCAATAAATTTTAAGCTAATCTTCTAAGATCAAAATTTTATTTTTTGAATCAAATTAATTTTTATGATCAGTTCATGTACGGCTATTGAATTAAAAAAAAAAAAGTTATTTTTTTTTTTTTTTTAATTAATCTACATTTTTGTTTCTTATACTTTTTTTGCGCATAAGAAAATTAATGAGAAAATATTTTTTTTTTTAATTTTTTTTTTTAAATTAATCCCAACAAAGGCCCTAGGGGTATAAGCATGGTGAATTTGCCCCCGAAAGGTATTGGCTTGATACTGCGGGGATTTTTAGGTCCTAATAAGATATTAAGATCCTGAGAGTTTCAGCTTTTGAAACCAATCGGTCTTCGAGAAAAAGCCAAATATGTAAAAATCAGATAAAATGAATATTCTCAGAGACTATTTTATCGATTGACTTATACTTGGGATATGTTTTGGGGGTCGATAGTAGCTCCTCAGAAAAAAATTGGGAGCTTGATCAGTCGACAACAACCTCGAAAAAAATGACTTTTTAGTTTTAATTTCGACTTTTCACGATGTTACGGTTCTGGTACAATTATGAAATAATTTTTTTTGGATTTCTCATTCAATTTCCTATGGACTTAAGTGCTTTTAAAATTTTTAAAAAAGGTACGCCATATAGAAAAAAAGTAAAAACCACTTTTTAGGCAAATATTTACTTTATTTACATGTTTAAAGTGTGAATCATTATTTTTCTAGTTTTTATATGTTCTTGAATGTTATTTGCAACAATAATCTCTGCATCAGCAGTTAAATTTTGTCATATCATATAATATCAACTAAAATATTATAAACATTATACACATATAAAACAAGAAATAGATTTTAGTTTGTAAATTATAAATACATAACAACAAATGAAAGATATACTTGAGGAAACAAATGTATAATCATATTTTATCAGTCTTCATCATTATCCTCTTCAATCACAGGTGAAATACTATCTCTATCAAATAATTTGCTAAGTATTTCAGCAGGCCTTAAAATCTTCGTTAAATATCTCCCGTGTGATAAATAGTAAACAACAGCAGCAACATGAGAGCAACATCCAATTGTTCTCAGACCATTTGCACACTCACAACTATGCCTCAATATGCTTTTTGGACCAATAGCATTTTTTTTATACTCAATAAAACATCTATAAACCTTTCTATTAATGTGTCTGGATTGAACTTCAATTTTGAGTATATTTGACTGTTCTTTCACATATTGAATAGTGAGATTACCTGTTTCATCAAGCATTTCTGCTAAATAGGAAACAGCCTGTTTCAATTGATAGGAACCAGTGAAAAAAATACGCAGATCATTTTCTGTCATTTCCGGAAAGTCTTCAAGAGTTTCAGATGAAATTGTTTGAAACGGCAATTTTTTTCGCTGCCAGCAATTTTTTTGAACGTCTTCAGCTAACGTATTTACTACATTATTTTGCGATTTCATTGTTTCGATGACTTCATCCAAAAACTCTGAGTCGGAAGTAAGACGCTTACTATACATATTATGCAAAAATGAGGCAATCTTAAAAAAACTTCCAACCCTAGGAAGCATTTTGTTGTCAATTCTTTGATCAAGTAAATGATATTTTTGTTTTAACATCCCATGAACTGCTTCTACAGCCCAACGAATTTTTGTTACATTTCTTGAAGCGTTAGACTCAGCTGTTGTTAACTGATTTTGTTTTCCTTTGAGTGCTGGTATCAATACTTTATAATTTTTTTCTTCCAAGTATCCTTTCACATCACGGAATCCTCGATCTACCACAAATGCATCGCCAGGTTCTAATAAATGACATATACTATCAGGATTATCTATGATATCCCGCATTATAGTAGCATCATTTTGGTTAGCATAATACGGTCCCAACATATCAACTATGTATCCATCAGTTGTGCAAATCGTGAATGGCTTACATAGTGGTACTTTTTTTTGACCAGAATATGACTTTCTTTGGTACTCATTATTAGAACTTTTCTCATGACGAGCATAAGTCCCATCACAAATTAAAATGAGTTTATCATTCAAATCATTGTGAAGTTTCTTAGCAACTAAAGATGTATGATTCTCAATAAGATCAGCCCTAGATACTGCATTTAAACCAAAACGCGAAGGTAAAATGTCTTTTTCGAAAGATTGGATGACTTGCTCACAATACTTTGACACTAACTGCTCTTCGTTAATATCCAAGATTGTAGATATTAACTTATTTGAATTACCTGTGCGAAGCTTAACCAAAAACACTATTATTGCTTGAGTTACACTTCGAGCATCAGTATTTCTCATTGAAACTAACCAATTCCGCAACTCAATCACATTTTCCCATTTTAAACCAGTCAAAACACGAAGCTTCTCATCTGATAAACGATAATCCTCCATTTTATTCAGTAATGTTGAATCGCATTCAACAGCAAAATTTTCCATCATATTACTTAATTCTACAGATGAAATTAAAGTCCAGTTAGAATAAACTCTGATCAAACTTAGAGATTCATCATAGAATCGTTTGTTTATTAAATGATTTCGACAGCATCGATTTCCATCTGGTATGAAGACTCGTCGCTTAATGAATGACTGCATTCGGGCTTTTTGAGGAATAATAATTAAGTCACTAGTATTACCGCAAAGACAACAGTATCGATGAGTTGAAATAGTTCTTTTCATATGAATCTCAACGTACTCTGTACAATCGGTAGGAGTAATGTTGACTCTAAAAGAAGGATCATCTGAACTTGACTGAGACAATGTCATGTGTGACAGACTAGACTCCGTTCGTTCTAACATTCCACTAACGATAGATTCAGATCCATCTTCAGCATCAATAACCACCGGTTCAACTTTTCTTTTTTATACATCTCTACACGACATTTACCACAAACAATATCACCAGTAAAAATTTCACCATCAAATACTGCAGAAAACTCATCAATGTCTTGTTCTGTTAATAAAGTTTTAGGAGTTCCCGGAACTTTCTTTACTATTTTTGAGCAAATGCAACACTTATCATTGACTGTTTTTTTGGAGTCATTTTATTAGCTTAACAAATAAAATGTGAACAGACAATCTCTCAGATTCAGATCATAAAAACACTTTTGTCAGCTGTTGTATATACGACCAAATACGCCAGTGGGCGCGTCGGTCGTGCGGTTTTTTTGCACATAAGACGACTGAGTCGATAACATACCATATTCAATGACTAAAAGCGACAATTTAAAAATAATTTTAATATTACTGCAAAAAAAAAAAACTACATAATTAATTAAAAAGTGGTTTTTATTTTTTTTCTATATGGCGTACCTTTTTTAAAAATTTTAAAAGCACTTAAGTCCATAGGAAATTGAATGAGGAATCCAAAAAAAATTATTTCATAATTGTACCAGAACCGTAACATCGTGAAAAGTCGAAATTAAAACTAAAAAGTCATTTTTTTCGAGGTTGTTGTCGACTGATCCAGCTCCCAATTTTTTTCCGAGGAGCTACTATCGACCCCCAAAACATATCCCAAGTATAAGTCAATCGATAAAATAGTCTCTGAGAATATTCATTTTATCTGATTTTTACATATTTGGCTTTTTCTCGAAGACCAATTGGTTTCAAAAGCTGAAACTCTCAGGATCTTAATATCTTATTAGTACCTAAAAATCCCCGCAGTATCAAGCCGATACCTTTCGGGGGCAAATTCACCATGCTTATACCCCTAGGGCCTTTCAAGAAATCCTTACAAAAGTATATGTATTAATTTTTGGTAAGCCAATCGATAAATTCACAGTTAAAAATAATAACTATCATGAAATAATTGATATGTAGAACTAATATAATTTTTTTACAGGTTAAAGTTTGGTTTCAAAATCGTCGTATGAAAGATAAGAATGCAGCATCAGTCAAAGACGATACAGACAAGGAGAAGGATTCGAAGACTGCTCTGCCTATCACCGAAATTGAATGCAGAAGGAGACGCGTGGATATCAAGAAAGAAAAAACATGCCAGAACAACAGCTTAGTTGCTTCTGTTCCTGTTCCTACACCTGCTCCAGTTATTTACGGAGAGAATCAAATGCATAACCTCAACTACAGCAGCTACTTATCCAGTGACATCAACCACCATCACCCGAGTAGTTGCAGTTTCAACAATAGAATCAACTACGACATGATTCAAACTCAGAATCATAACAATTCTTATGGTTCCGACGGGCGCATTGTTGGCAATAGTCATCCCACTGCTACTTATAGCGACTCATACAACTGGAACTATAACTGCAACAACGAATATTTTTCAAACCCCAACGAATACGTAACCGAAGTCAAAGCCAACGACCCATTTTACTCGAATTGCCAAAATGATTACGTTTCTAATAATGATTATAACTATCCACTTAGTTGCAACAATCAGACTGCTGATCTAAATTCAAATTATTCCGGATCATCCCCTCAATCAATCGATTGGAACAGATCCGATAATATATTTTTGAATTACAGTTATTTAACTTCCGCAGTAAATATTTAATTAAAATATTATTAATCGTAGATATTTAATTTTATATAATTAAAAAAAAAAAAAAAAAAAAAAAATAACATATTGCATCTTTGTAAGTTTGAACTGATTTAGATTAGTAATTTTGGTTGCAATTGGGTGGAAAACTTGTTATAAGGGTCAATCTGCTTGTAAATATTACAGTTAGAGTAATAGCTTGAAATTTTTTTTAAATTCTTTTTTAATTAAGAAATGTTTGATCTTTGCTTAATTTTCAAGTTATTGAAAACTATTTATTCTATAAATAATATACTGAAATCAAAATTAACTTAATTCAAGGTGAAACAATTTCTAACATAAAAATGATTCAAGCGTGTATAATTATTTTAAGTTGAATAAAAGTTTTTCTAACTTGTTATCCCTTTTTATTTTTATTTAATTCAACTTTTATGAATGTGTTGAAGGTATAATATTATATCTCATGTTTCGTTCTCGAGATCACATTGTAGTACTGCCTCGCACACCAATTGTCACCACAAAGTTAAGCTGTAAATAAAATGAAGTTAGCTACGTTGTAACATCGTCATATGTCCAACCTCATTCTGTTTTTTGTGCTCCTCTTGTCACTACGTACTATTTTATTTCTCTCAATATTAATTTGGAAAAATTAAATTAATATTTAATAAAAAATATTATGAGCAAGCGACAAGCTGATTCACCTTTGGATCTTGATTTTCTAAAAAGAAAATTAATGAAATATCAAAATTTAATCGATGAATTGTCAACCGACAAACATGAAAGTGACATATCTGTCAGATCAGATGACGAAGGTATATGTCTATGCCAATAGGCTAATTTTTTATAATTATTTTCATGATTATTTCTATTCACTAATTATTTATTATGATTAATTTAATTTTTCATAATAAATTCGGGCGATTATTTTATAATAATTCGCACCATTGGGTTAACTCAAAATAAATGAATGAATAAAATATAAATAACCAAAATTAAATTGCTTTTTATAGCAATTTGGGCAATTTTGTACCTTTTTTCGGTTACAAATTGTACCATTCGACTGGGTTATACATCAAAAATAATTTTTTTATTTGTGTCAAAGAATTTATTTCTTTGATAACATATATAACCCAGATCATTATTGTCTTGTAGGTTCAGATCATGATGAATTATTTGAGTCTGATCTTGAAAAGAAGACCGTTCCCAAAACGGATTCTGTTAACAAGATTTCTCGTACTCCACAAGACAATGACACCAATAATTCTGAAATTATTGAACTACCGGAGAAGGCTCGAGATCTTCTTGGGGTTGAAAAGCGTCGACAGAAAGACCTAAGTTTCGAGTTCCATCCTGAGCTTGTCGCGTGTTGGAAGGAGACTCTCTCAAAGGGGATGGAAACCTCTACAAAAAAGGAAATTTTAGAAAAATATCCTGATAAAGGTAATATTAACCTAAAAGCTCCGATTTTGAATCCAGAGCTTTTGCCGTTGCTTCACAAGTCTGCTGTTGGCAGAGATAAGCATCTCGCGTCGAACCAAAATCTCTGTGGCCTTTCCTTGGTTAGTCTCGGGAAAGCGCTGTGCGCTATGTTCTCCGATGATGAAGAACCATTGGAGAAGGATGACATTTTAGAGTTGCTGTGTGACTCCAGTAACATTATGTGTGAATTAATGTTTCAACTGGAAAAGGCTCGTAAAACTCATGTTTACCAGTACGTGGAGTCTAAACGCAAGACTGTTTTAGAAGAATCTGTCACTGATGAGTTTTTATTCGGCAAGGATCTTTCTAAAAGGATCAAAGATTCTTCTACGGTTGAAAAAGCAGGTTTAACCTTGAAATCCCAACCCGAGTATAAGACTTTTGTTTCACGGAAGCGTTTTTTAAACTGGAAGAGCCCGGCTACGTCGCGAGGTGGCTCGTCTCAGTCGGGCTTCAACCGGAAACCATTCCAAAAATTTGGCCAGTTCAATCGATCGACACCACCACAAACTCGATCTCTGACCAAATTCAAGGGCCATCAGTCCCAATCAAACAACACGAAGTAGAGGTTAGTTCTATAGCTGGTCGACTACAATTCTTTTTACGAGCTTGGTCACAAATAACTTCAGATAGTTTTATTTTAGAAACAATATCTGGTTATAAAATACCTTTTTTGACTACTCCAATACAGCATAAAGAACCTCGTAATGATTTATTGTCCGATAATAATGCAATGCAAAAAGCTATTGATGATCTTTTAGTTTTAGGAGCTGTTCAGAAATGTAGTGACGTTAAGGGTCAATTTCTCTCCAGTATTTTTATTATTCCTAAAAGTAATGGAAAAATGAGATTTATTTTAAATTTAAAAAAATTAAATTCTTTTATTGATGTCACTCATTTCAAAATGGAGGATATTAGAACAGCTTTAAAATTAACTACTCCAAGATGTTTTATGGCTAATATTGACTTACAAGATGCATATTTAATGATTCCTATCCATAAAAATTTTTGGAAATATCTTAGATTTCGTTGGAACGGTCAACTTTATGAGTTTATTTGCATGCCATTTGGATTGAACACTGCTCCGTGGGTATTTACGAAAATCTTAAAACCAGTTATAAGTATTTTGAGAAGTCAAGGTTGGACATCAGTAGTCTACTTAGATGATTGGTGGTTAGTAGCTCCGTCAGAAGAACTGTGCTTAAAAAACATTAGTATGACTATTGAATTATTAGAATC
Source organism: Cotesia chilonis (assembly GCA_018835575.1). Lineage (NCBI taxonomy): Eukaryota > Metazoa > Arthropoda > Insecta > Hymenoptera > Braconidae > Cotesia > Cotesia chilonis. The sequence continues at coordinate 40,184 of RJVT01000263.1, forward strand.
TCTTGGATTTATAATAAATCGATCTAAGAGTAATTTGATTCCTTCTCAATCTTGTCAGTTTTTAGGTTTCATTCTTAATTCAAATTCTATGACTATAAAAATAACTCAAAATAAAAGAGACCACATTTTTGAGTTAATTTCTAAATTTGAAAATATTAAAATTTGTTCCATAAGGGAATTTGCTCAATTTGTAGGCAAAATAACTGCTGCTTGTCCGGGAATAAATTATGGTTGGTTTCATTCTAAACCGTTCGAACGAAATAAGTATTTAGCTTTATTAAAAGCTGGCGATAATTACGAAGCATCGATGTACCTATCTCCCTCTTTGGAAAAAGAATTTGTTTGGTGGAAATAAAATATTTTAACATCCAAAAATATCATCAAACAATCTGCCTTTCATTTGACTATTTTTTCGGACGCATCTTTGATGGGTTGGGGTGCTTACTGCAATAGTAAAGTTGCTTATGGCAAGTGGTCTATTGAAGAAAAACGTTTTCATATTAACAGTTTAGAACTTTTGGCGGCATTCAATGGCTTAAAATCATTTGCTTTTGATTTAACAAACTGTGAAATTCTTCAATTGTGAAAATTGACAATTCGACGGCGATTGCATATTTAAACAAGATGGGAGGTACTAAATTTCAGGACTTAAATAACATTTCATACGACATTTGGTCTTGGTGTGAGCAAAGACGTTTGTGGCTTTTTGCATCTTATATTCCCTCTCAAGAAAATACGGAAGCTGATTTAGCTTCAAGAGTAGATAATGTCGACACAGAATGGGCCTTGGCCACATGGGCTTATGATAAAATTACCAGAAAATTAGGTATTCCGGAAATAGATCTGTTTGCATCAAAAATAAATACTAAATGTAGTCTGTATTGTTCCTGGCATCAAGATCCAGATGCATTTTGTATTGATGCATTCACTTTAAGTTGGACAGATTTTTATTTTTTTGCTTTTCCTCCTTTTTCTCTAATTTTGAAAGTTTTACAAAAAATTCAAGTTGACCAAGCTTGTGGAATTGTAGTGGTTCCTGATCTTAATCTATTTTATAATAATCTTTTGTAAGTCTCCGTTTTGTAAGTATAACTTAAAAAATATTTAAAATATCTGAAATCTGAAAAAAGATCCTGAAAAAGGAGAAAATTTCAGTAACATAAGTCCGGAATTCTGGAGTCGTAGCTCCAGTATTTTTAATTTTAATTTAACGTTGAAAATTGAGCTCCGCGCAGCCGTTCTGGTGCCTAGGCGTCGTCGCTAAGCAAAGTATGCAAGACAAAATAATTTTTTTATAACATTCAATATTAATTTAAAACTCTGAATAAATTATATTGTCATCTAGACGCTAGAAGGAATATAACCCCGCAAAAACAAAATTTTTTAGCTTGATTTTTTATTTAAGTTATGTAATTGTTAAGTAACTAATTTTTCGTAGACTTGAGTTTTCATCAAATCTCTTATAAAAGTTAAGAAAATATATCTACAAATTTTTTTTTCTTTTGGAAGCTCTTGTTATATGAATAATAAACGAGACCGCGTAGTAAAAGTTTATAACAGTTTTTTCATTTGTTGATAATGATTTTTGAATCCAATTTTTTTTTAAAATAACTTTTTCACAAATTTTTTTTTTTGTTAACAAAATTTAAAAATTTTCAAATGACAGTTAACTTTAATATCGCTTGCAATTTTATTGTAATTGAATTTGTTTTTTGTTTACCCGGGCACTCAGCTGTTTTTTTGCCATTGTACCCGGAGCTCACGAAGGACAATTTCAATTAACTATTGCAATCTACTATTGTTTTTGCGTTTACATGGTGGGGGAGCCATGATTGCGGAGTCCCAATGCCTACACAACTACTGTACTAGCCCCCGTACTCGCTGATCCATCGGGAAGGGCCGTGTGCCTGGCGTCTTCGTTATTAGGCCCACACTAGCGAGCCACCTAACGATTAGCTAATGAGCCCTCTACCTCTTTCCGTCACCTCAGTCGAGCCGGTACCACTAGAGTACAGTCCTGGGGCTTCTTGGGTCCGAAATCATGTTCCAGGAAGTTACTGTGGGTGCATTACGGTCCATCCTATAGAGCCCACTATATAGGATAAGGCACTTTACAATGGAGGATGCCTGTGCTCCAAGGGCAACGTTGGTGGTGCAGGACCCTCTTACTATGACACGTTGGCTTCCATCAATGTGAGAGGTCTTCAGGTATTATTTGACCCATACGGTCACATCGCCGGGCCTTGCAGTGGTCCTCATTGGTTGACAACAGAGAGATCCTCCATGCCGGCCCAGCTGATGTGTCCGTAGGGCTCTGAATCTGATTCGAACGTGTTACGGGGTCTCTCTTCATTTTATGTCGAAGTGAAGACCACCTTTAGCTTGTTCGAAAACAGTCCACAGATCACCACCATGTGGCTGACAATGTTATGCACGTAAATATTATTGTGAAAATAATATTCAGTGGTGCACGCTGGAATCGAACCCGGTCCTACACTTTGGTAAGCAAGTACCGAGCCGACAAGCCATTGCCAGCCCTTTTTATTGTAATTAAAAAAATAAATTGTTCTCAAAAAAACCAACTATCTTAAAATTTATAATTCAAAAATTATATTTATTAATACCCCTTTTTGAAGATTCTTGAATTGTTCTGTACTTCCTTCCCACCTCTCAATCTTGTCACATTTACTTATTACATGCTCTAAAGTCTTACTTTCCTTTTTACATAGCCTTCTCTCTTCTTACATAACTTTCTGTCTTTTTCTTTCAACCAGTATCTGTTGCCTTTCCATTTACTCCCGCGTCGTATCTTTGCTGCTGTTCTTTTTTTCTCCAATTTCCAACCCTCTTTTTTCCAACAATAATTCGGTACCCGTTCTACTGTTCTTTTTCTATGATGACCATCCACATCTCATGTAATAGCTTTCCCTCTCTATATCTTTTATTTTTTCTAAAAACGTCTTTCTATATTTCTCTCTACAGTACCTTTTCACTAACATCCTTCCCTCCTTCAATCTTAGTGTTTCCTCAAACTTTAGAGCTCTGTACCCTGTACTGATCCTTATTTTTTCCAGGTCTAGCTCCTCCCTCACTATATACCCTGGTACCTGTCTTCTTAATCCCAATATCCATCTTCCGTACTGCTCCTGCAACCTTTCCACCTCCTTCTTCTCAATCCAGCTCCATACTTTCGCTCCATACATCAGAATTGTTTTTTTCATAAACTAGAAATTTAAATAGCGCGTTGCGCGCGCGCCTTAATTTTAACCAATAAGGAATCAGGTCCCATTTTTTTACAAGTTTTAACTGTTGACTAACTTCACACTCTCATGTATTTTTATTGTAGGATCCATTATTTAAATTATTTATTAAGAAATCATTTTTTTTTTTAAATCGTCATTTACAATTCTTGATATAATTGTAAAGAAAATTTTTTTTCATCTGAATTTTCATTGTCTGATAAAACATTCGTTAAAAAATTTTTTATTCCGGTTATTTATGTAATAATATATTGTGTTTAGTAGCTTGACTGAGAAATTTTTAACAAATGTTTTATTTAACAATGAAAATTCCAATAAAAAAAAATTTTTTTCATAATTATATTAAGAATTGTAAATGATGATTTGAAAAAAAGATTATTTCTTGATAAATAATTTAAATAGTGGATTTATGAAAAGAACTATTATAAACAATAAAAAAACTTTTTTGCGAAAGAAATTTTTGTTTTTAAATCATTAATTCACTAAGATAATAAAATAAAAAAAAACATTTTTTCAAAAATATTCAACATGTCTATTTGTTTATGACAAATTTTTAAACAATTAACGTTGAAAATTTTTTAGCCAAGCTACTAAACACAATATATTATTACAAAAACAACCGAAATGAACGATTTAGGAAAAAAAATTTTTTTTATAACATTAGCCGGATATTGCAATTTTTAATAACTGAAAAATCATTATAAATAAGTGCAAAAACCTCTATAAACTTTTGTAACGGAATCTTGTTCATTATTCATATAACAACACTGATAAAAAAATTGACTTGACTCAATAGCCAAACTCGTGAACCAAGAATTACATTTTGAAGAAAATTATTTTCTTGAGTCAAGAGAAGAAATTCTTGAAACAAGAAAATTTTCTTAGACCAAGAATAATTTCTTAGCTCAAGAATTTCTTCTCTTGATTCAAGAAAATGATTTTCTTCAAAATGAAATTCTTGGTTCAAGAGTTTGGCTCTTGAGTCAAGTCAATTTTTTTATCAGTGAAGAGCTCCCAAGAGAAAAAACATTTATAGACCCATTTTTCAAACTTTTATAAAAGATTTTATGAACTCTCAAGTCTACGAAAAATTAGTTAATTAACAATTACATAACTTTAACAAAAATCAAGCTATTAAATTTTTTTTTTTTTTTTGCGGGGTTATATTCCTTTCCCCTTCCCCTTCAAAAGTCTGAGCTCAAAAGTCTGATAGAAGTTTTTAGAAATTTTTAAAAAGATTAAAAAAGAGGAGGAAATTTCCTTAAAAAGTCCCCAATTTCGGAACTGTGAGAACAATATTTATAATTTTCCAGAAGGTTGAAAATAAAGCCGGAAGCGGTCGCTCTGGTTTGCGTTAGCCACGCCTACTTTAGTAAAAAACGAAGTGAAATAAAGGTAGTCTCCATTTTGTAGTTATAACTTCAAAAATATTAAAGATATCTGAAATTTGAGAAAAGATCCTAAAAGAGGAGAAAATTTCAGTAAAATAAGTCTCGACTTCCGGAGTTGTAGCTTGATTATTTACAATCATCCCTAGAATCCCAATAACAAAGCATGCAACACAAAATAATTTTTTTATAGCATTCAATATTAATTTAAAAATCAGAATAAATTATAGTATTATCTAGACACTTGAAGGAATATAGCCCCGTCAAAAAAAATTTTTAGCTTGATTTTTGTTTGTTATTTAATTGTTAATTAACTAATTTTTCGAAGACTTAGTTTTCACAAAACCTCTTTTAAAAGTTTAAAAAATGTGTCTATAAATTTTTTTTCTTTTGGGAGCTCTTGTTATATAAATAATGAACAAGACCGCGTATTATAAGTTTATGAAAGTTTTTGAACTTATTTATATTGATTTTTCAAAGATAAAAAATTGCAATATCCGGCTAATGTTATAAATGTTATAAAAAAATTTTTTTTTTGTAAATCTTTTATATCGATTGATTTTGTTATAATATACTGTGTTTAGTAGCTTGGCTGAAAAATTTTTAACGTTAATTGTTTAAAAATTTGTTATAAACAAATAGACAAATTTGATATTTAAAAAAAAAATTTTTTTTGTCATTTTGTTAGCTTAGTGGAATAATAATTTTGAAAATAAAAATTTTTTCATAAAAAAATTTTTTAATTGTTTTTTTCATTTATCCACTATTTAAATTATTTATTAAGAAATCATTTTTTTCCTATAAATCATTATTTACAAATTTTAATATACTCATGACAAAAAAATTTTTTTTTATTTAAATTTTCGTTTGTTATATAAATTTGTTTAAGCAAATTTACATTTTCGTTTTATTTTCTTCTCTTGCTTTAAAAAATTACTCATTCAGCCAAGTGCATGAAAGTTGAAAAAAAATATTTTTCAATTTTTCATTGAATTTTAAAATAATTTACGTCATCAAAGTTGAAGCGGTCAACTATTTTATCAACTTATAAATTTTTCTAACTTTTAAACTATTGATGATACGATCTTTGGAATTCAAGACGATCTTTTAGACAATTCATTGATTTATATAATAAATTTTTAATATGCTTGATATGGTGGCGCCTCATAACATCTTGACAAAAATATCTCGGCATTCTTATCTCATACAATGATATCTCATTACAAAAAGATCTCTAGTCATAAAAATCTTAACTAAAAACATCTCATGATAAAAAGATCTCCCCATGTAGGAAAGAACAACGGGCCCAAGCTTGCCCCAGACTTGGCTCAACTCTGTACAACTCTGGCCGAAGCTTGTATACCAGACTTGGCCCAGTCTTGGCGGAAGTCTGGAATGATAACATGGGGCCAAGCTTGTATGCCAGACTTGGCCCAGTCTTTGTTGCCATGACTGGGCCAAGCTTGTATGTCCGAGTTTACCCCGAGTTAACCCAAAGTTGGCCCAGCCTTGGTTACCATGACTGTGCCAAACTTACCCAAATCTGCAAAATTAATTTTAAAAAGTAGAAAATCTTAATTAAATGAGCGATTCTCTGTTTCAATGTAGTACTAACGCAAGTTTGTGACGTGTAATTACTTATTAAGGCTTACCCGATTTAATGTAGAGAAATAAAGTATTTGACAGAATCGAGATTCGAACCCTAGCCGCGCGCTTGCAAGCCGACGCCTAACCCATTACGCCATTAAAACGGCAGGTCGATCTAAAGCTTATCATTCTTATAAGCCAAATCTATTTAGAGATAGATTTTTACGGTTAGTTATTTATATTGATTATTTTTTTTTATGGTGATGATATTTTTAAATATTTATTCCAATCAAAATAAAATTAATTAAAAATTTACAAATATTTTCCTTAGTTATTGAGGCTTGGCCCAAAGCTGGCGTGTCATGGATCGGCCAAGGTTGGGTTACCCAGTCCCGGGTCAAGGCTGGCGTGCCATGGATCAGCCAAGGCTGAGCTACCCAGGCTTGGCCCAAGGCTGGTTTACCGAAGAAACGGCCGAGGCTACTTGACACCAAGCTTGGTACCCCAGTATTGGCGCAAGCTTGACCCCGGCGTTCAACTCTGGCGATTCCTATATGGGTCTTGACAAAAAAAAATCTGGACTAAAAACATCTCATAACAAAAAGATCTCTAGTCATAAAAATCTTAACTAAAAACATCTCAAGACAAAAAAATCTCGATCAAAACAATTGTAGGAATTAAATAGATCTGAATAGGAATAGGAATGATTATAAATATACCCGACTAGAAATTAAAAAGTAAAACCAATTGGGGCCACATTGGGCTGCCCTATAGATGCAATGCAAAACCCTATTGGGCCTACAGTCAGGCAATCCCAATTGGGTCCCAGTATAGTCTAGTCAACAACCCATATAGGAATCGCCAGAGTTGAACGCCGGGGCCAAGCTTGCGCCAATACTGGGGTACCAAGCTTGGTGTCCCAGTCTTGGCCCAAGACTGGGTAAAGTAGCCTCGGCCGTTTCTTCGGTAAACCAGCCTTGGGCCAAGCCTGGGTAGCCCAGCCTTGGCCATTCTATGGCACGCCAGCCTTGACCCGGGACTGGGTAACCCAATCTTCCAACCCGACACGCCAGCTTTGGGCCAAGCCTCAATAATTAAGGAAAATATTTGTAAATTTTTAATTAATTTTATTTGATTGGAATAAATATTTAAAAATATCATCACCATAAAAAAAAATAATCAATATAAATAACTAACCGTAAAAATCTATCTCTAAATAGATTTGGCTTATAAGAATGATAAGCTTTAGATCGACCTGCCGTTTTAATGGCGTAATGGGTTAGGCGTCGGCTTGCAAGCGCGCGGCTAGGGTTCGAATCTCGATTCTGTCAAATACTTTATTTCTCTACATTAAATCGGGTAAGCCTTAATAAGTAATTACACGTCACAAACTTGCGTTAGTACTACATTGAAACAGAGAATCGCTCATTTAATTAAGATTTTCTACTTTTTAAAATTAATTTTGCAGATTTGGGTAAGTTTGGCACAGTCATGGTAACCAAGGCTGGGCCAACTTTGGGTTAACTCGGGGTAAACTCGGACATACAAGCTTGGCCCAGTCATGGCAACAAAGACTGGGCCAAGTCTGGCATACAAGCTTGGCCCCATGTTATCATTCCAGACTTCCGCCAAGACTGGGCCAAGTCTGGTATACAAGCTTGGGCCAGAGTTGTACAGAGTTGGGCCAAGTCTGGGGCAAGCTTGGGCCCGTTGTTCTTTCCTACATGGGAAGTGCCTTTTAGATCAAAATTTTTTCGAAAGCTCGGAAAAATATGATTGTGTCATTCGATTCGTTATCACATCTAGAAAGTTTTTGAAAAATTTAAATAAGGAACAAGTAAGTCTTAACTTTTTTTATCGTATTGCAATTAGTTAATTAGTTTAAACATGAAAAATCAGGTGAGTCTAATGGAGTATAGAAGGCAATAATTTTTAAAATTCAATAAAAAATATAAATAAATTTTTTTTATGAAAAAAAAGTAGTTAGTTGTTTGTGTTTCATAGTGTACAGTAAAAAAAAAAAAAATATACCAAAAAAATTTAATCGTTTATAACAAATTGTTTATGTAATAAATAATGAAAATAAAAAAAACATCAGATTTTGTTTCAGATATCAAAGAGAAACATAAATTATGATTTAAAAAAAAAAATGGTTTCTCAATATTGAATGTAAGTGGTAAAAAAAAATTGTTAATTAACAAAAGCGTTTTTAAGCAACAAAAAAATTTTTTTAAGAAACGAATTTTTTTTTTAAAATCATAATTTGCATTGAAGATTATGAATCCAAAAAAAATTTTTCAAATTACTAATAATTAACAGATTTGTTTATAACAATTTTTTAAACAATAAATAATAAAAATTATAAAAAATCATTTTTTAGTCGCTTATGTTAATAGAAAAACGAATCAAAGTAATTGTCTGAATAAAAAAACCTTTTTACAGGATTTTTTTAACTTTTTAATTTGTCACCGACGTAAATTGTTAATAACAATGTGGGGATTAACAATTATTTAGTTCTACTGATAGGAATCCATTCTGTGGTCATTGAAAAATAGCTCAGCGAAGTGAAAAAAATTTAAGATTCATAGTTTAACAATTATCTCACTTGCAATGTTGATGTACAAACTATACGAAATTGTTAATTAACTAATGCATAAATTAATAAAAAATCGCGATAAAAAATTTTTGATGGCAGATTATTATTTATTTGTCTATTCTGTAAGTGCCTGAATTTTTTCAATTTTTAATTTTAATATTTTATATGTTTAAATAATATTTTTTGTTAAAAGGTACCAAGGGGGCGTGGCTTCCGGATACCTGAGCGCCCGTTTTCGGGCGTATTTTCAGCCCTCTGTAAAAATTATAAATGTTTATCCTAAAATTCCGGGAGTCGAAACTGTTTTTAGGAAATTTCTTCTTCTTTTTGGAACATTTTTTCAAATTTTAGATATCTCAAAAAGTTTTTGATATATAAGCAAAAAACTAAACCCCCTTTTTTTTTTTTTTTTTTAGTTAATTGTTTATAACTTTTGTAATTTTTGCGAGCGCATCTTCAAATTTTTTAAAAACTTTCTAGATGTGATAACGAATCGAATGACATCTCAATCATATTTTTCCGAGCCTTCGAAAAAATTTTGACCTAAAAGGCACTTGTTGACTAGACTGTAGGGTAGGGAGTGAATTTTCTATATACATTGGTAATGGCGTCATCGTAAAGTCGTAGCCCCACACTTGACAATCTTGATGTAACCACGGTCATGAAGTCATTAGACTTATTGACGACAACGTAAGTTGAACTGACTATATCAGTAATTTAAGTTTCCTATAGAAAATAGGTGTTAAAAAAATAAATAGTAAATATTTTTCCGAACAACTATTTTTAATAAAAAATTGGATGTGTGTATTCATATAAATTTTCAGTATCCCAGGAAAAAATGAATTTGCCTTATAATATATATTTATATATGATTACTTATACATAATTAGACCTAAAAATCAGCCAGATCTAATCATATACAATTATTCCTATAAAAATAAAAAGAATAGAGCGTGCGCGGGAATCGAACCGGGTACCTGGCGCTCAAAAGACTAACACGCTACCTGTATACCTACGAGACTAACTATAAGGGCAAAGTTTGAAATAACTACAACTAATGCAAATCGTATACATAATCGATTTTTATAAGATAAGTTAATTAATACAGTTCCATTATTTCATCCACAAAATACTATAGTTTGAAAGATTATTAATCATTGAAGTAGCAGAATCTGAGATAAAAACAGAGAACGTTTTATAGTAATCACAAAAAAGTTTGGAAAATCCAAAAGTGCACGACTCATAATGCTCATTTAATTATGAAATATAAAAAAAAATAAAAAAAATAGCTATCCAATTATTTGTCAATAAATAACGAAAATAACGAAAAAAAAAAAAAAAACACATGAGTCGTGCAAAATAAAAAGAAAAAGAAAAATCCTATAATAAAATTAAGATGAAAAATATGTGTTGCAAACTATTCGTAACGTGATTGGTCAAATATATCATAAGCACTAAAATATATGTAAAGTGTATAGTCAGGCGCGCGCTTGCGCGCGCAAATTTGAATTCTAGTTTCTAAAAATAACAGCTGTACTAGGAAAGTGATGCACAGGCGCCCCTGGTGGAATAAAATGTACATAATATCTATAGATATAGATATATCACCATCCATGTTAATTTTACATCGATATATATAGATATACAATCTTGTAGCTTTCGTTTTTTTTAATTGCAATTACACGACACTGAATTGATTAATCATTCGCATTCAGTGACCTACAATCGTCGATTAGAATTAAAAAAAAAAAAATTTAACTCAAATAATGGATTTTTTCACAAATTATAGTGTTTCCGGGTTTCACACATGACGGACAGGAAAATTTTTTGACCTATTTTGGTGTTTTTTTCAAATTCTATTGCAGTAAATCAATTTTTAAAAAGAATGGAAGTAGCAGAATCTGAGATAAAAACAGAACGTTTTATAGTAATCACAAAATACCCACTGAAATAAAAAAAATTATATATAATTGTATATGATTTATATCTAGTTATATATAATTTCCGTATAGTTACACTGATAGAAGGATTTGTTTATATTTAATGAGCTTTATTAACTGTTAATAAGTGATTTTTTAACATCATGGGATTTAATAAATATTTATTACCAGTTAATAAATTATTTATTAAATACGATTTATTGAATGTTAATAAGTATTTTTTAACAGTTAACAAATATTTATTTAAAATCAAAAATTAAAATAGCAATTTTCTTTTAACATTTTTATAACCCGATAGCTAAAATACATGATAATAATTCAAATCACTAAATAAATTGACGTTTTTACACGCTTTTTGTTAGCTTCACCTGTATGTTTATAACCGAATCCTTTGGGTGCGATTTTAACTCGCTTTAAACGGCCAGATTTCGTTCAAACTTTGTAGATTTATCGGGGACCGATGACAATACACTAATTTGATAAAATTATTCCATTTTTAAATATGCAAAATAAGAGTTTTGTTAATTCTAATGCCAATTTGCTGTTCTAGGAAAAATTATTATCTGCGAAGAACGTGACGCGACGTGGTGATCAAGGACTTTGCCGCCAAAGTAACACCTCACCGAGGAGAAATTTGATAAGGAGACGAAAAATCCAGGAGTCGCAGCGTCGAGGGATTTCGATCAAAAATTCGAAGGAAACTCCAGGTACAATAAACGCGTCTAAACTATTTTTCGGTGAAGCGGCATCAACCAGGCCTTATGTCGGCTGAAGGTCATCGCCATTTCGTGTTCGGTCACAATCATTAGTTTAACCAAAGTTTAACTAATACAATTTAAGCAAATTTAAGTACTCGTTAGTTTAACCAAAATTGAAAAATTAATTTAACAAAATTTAAGAAAGGTTTCAACCAAAGTTTAACCAAAATTTAAGTAATTAATTTAACCAAGTTTAAGAATTAATTTAACCGAATACTTGAGAACTCAATTTAACAAAATGCTTAAGAACAAATTTCGTAAAATAATTAAAGAAAAGTCCGAATAAAAGTTAGATTAAAATTACGAATAAATTTAAGAACAAGTCAGAAATAAAATGCTGAATATTTCATTAATAATACCAGGAATTATTTCGGGTTATTAATTAAACACGTAGGCAGAGTCTTTATTAATTTTACTAGGAATCATTTCAGTTTTTTAATTCATGATTTTGGTGTCACGTGAAAAATTTATTTCTGGTAATTGAGTTTAAGTAAAATCAGTTAATTTTGTGTGAATTAAAATCATTGAAATAATTTCAGTAAAATATTTTAGTAAAATCATCAGAAGTAAAAATTAGTTAAAATCAACATAAATAATTTGGAACGAATTTTGTTTGTGTAAAATAAAACAGAAGTAAAATTAGAATCAGAAAAGAATTGTCGAAATGATTGTTAAAATCATTTAGTTAAAAGTAGAAAATAAATCCGAACAAAAACAGTTTCACTGTTAAAAATTGCGCCAAGTCCACGTTCATAAAATCGTCTCAATAACGTCTGCACTTTACAAAAAAAATAAGACTCGTTTCAATAATTTTTATTCTCTACAAAAAAATACCAAGAAACCGTCATAATGTTAAAAAATTTGTTGAAAATTTAAAAATTAAGAAAAAATTTTTTTATCGTACTTGGCGCGCGTCATTGAGTACCCCAAATTTTTTCGGAAGAATTTCAACCCGAGAAAAAACGATTTCGCTTGAATTTATGTAATGTAATTATGTACAGTTCTATATATATCTTATCAGCTCTAGATATATAATATATGATTTATACATTGTTATATTTATAGATTCACATTAGTGGTATACTCAATTAATTAAAAACACTGCTTACTGGATTAATATCAGTTTCAGTAAAAAATCCGTTTCTAAAATTTTTTTCAGATTTTTAGTGAAAATAACTGTCAATATGGTGTGTGGTGAAGATATCTGAAATAACATAAAATTTTTGAATTCAATTTTTTTCAGTTCCGTCATTAAGCTTTATGAAGAAACTTGATATTGCTTCGTTTAATTGTAATGTAATTAATACATTTTATTGGCAATCACACCGCATTTTCTCAATTTAGTCGGCATTGTTTATTTTTTAGTCAACTCAATTTTCGCAGTGATTCCACTACAGAGTCAACGTATGCAGGCGTATTCACTTGTAAGCAATTGCATAACCGAACAGGAGAGGGCGTTTTATTGAAATCATAACGATGTGCGGAAATTTAAAAATTTCAAATAAATACGTATGCCATGTTGATTTTACCTAACTTTTGTTAAACGTATCATGAAATAATATTTCATTAATTACATTTATGCATTTTATAGGTTGACTTACTTATAAATTTGAAACATTAAAAGGATGTTCATTTATCCTGAAAAAATTTGGGGTACTCAATGACGCGCGCCAAGTACGATAAAAAAATTTTTTCTTAATTTTTAAATTTTCAACAAATTTTTTTCAATTTTTTCAACATTATGACGGTTTCTTGGTATTTTTTGTATTTAACTTTTTTTTGTAGAGAATAAAATTATTGAAACGAGTCTTATTTTTTTTGTAAAGTGCAGACGTTATTAAGATGAGTTTTATGAACGTGGACTTGGCGCTATTTTTTACAGTGAAACTGTTTTTGTTCGGATTTCATATCTTTTTATTAAGTGTAATTTTTTGCTCGCCTCTTAATACATTCTTAATTTTAAAATTGAACTTTTCCCGCGCAAAATTAGAAATATGTAATAAATTAATTAATGCAGGTAAAGCTATTGTCATATAAAAGGTTATTTGTTCGTTAATTTTGAAAATTAAATCCTAACAAAAAATTGAAATTCTGTTTCTCTCATAGTAGCTAGTAGCATTAAAAAACTTAACGTGACTGACCCGTGTAAACTCCTCGGTTAAATCAATTAACTAGCTTATCAATGGGGATTTTACATTTTTTATGTATATATAGTTAAAGTTTAACATTTTTTTGAATTAAAAAAGTTGTTAATCTAGATTTAATACTCTAATACACATTAATTTAACAATAACAATAATTATTTTGGTAATGATAAACAATGATAATGAAACTTTTAACATCAATTTATTATTACTGATATAATTAATTTCATTCTTATCATTATTATTATTGTTATTGTTATTATGACATTGTTGTAAATAGAAGACAGAATGCATAATACGCATAATTATAATACCCATGGCCTAAATATTACAATTATTTAAAACTCACTCGATTGAATAACAATGCCACCTATAGGCAACGACCACAAAATCATAGAATGGTACACTAGGGTGTGCCAAAATGTAACTTCTTTGATGGACTTTTTAAAATTGGAATTTTCAGTTCTGCTTTTGAAATCAGCTGTGTTTAGGCCTTTCCTAAGATATTTTGGGGTAAGACGATAGATTTTATTTTCATAGAATTTTTTAGCAGGAGGTTTAATTGGGCACTTCCGGCGAAAATTTGAATTTTCAGCGGAAGTGCCCTAACTAAGCTCCAGTTAAAAAATAACGGATAATTTAAATTCTGAGTGCACAGACCAATTTAATTTTAATATACAAGAAGATTACGATAAGAATAGATCTAATGTCTGCGATGACCGCCCTGCTATTGGAAGTCAAAAACTGAATGTTGGTGTCCAAGTCAAGATAAAGAGTTCATACAGGAGTGTAAAAGTTCAATGTAAACCTGTGACTAAAGATCGTGCATCATCTCCGATTGAGCAGTTAATAGAAAATGAAAATGCACATAATTATTGTCCTCAACCAACGAATAATGATCCATTATCAAATCCTTCACCTAATACTACGAATTTATCTTCTAATACAACTGCTAGTTCATTCCCTACTTCATCAGATAATTTCTTAACAACAAATGGAAGTACAGAAAATGAATGGAAAAAATGCATTTCAACAAGAAGAATTTCAGAAGCGTAATTTAAAGCAAACACTTGAAAGAATTCGGTTGTCACCACGTAAATACATTGGGATTCCGGGTGATTGCTTGGATATTATTGATATTTTACGTATGGCTAATTTAAGTGACAGTGATATATTTATTACGTTAAAAAAAAATAAGATTGAATGAAAGTTTTACGATTTTAGCTGATGATTTTGGAATGTCCACTTCTAATATAAGTCGCATTTTTACTAAGACTTTGCTAATCATAGCAGAATATCTAAAAGACTTTATTATATGGCCTTCATCGGCAAGAATTAAACGTCAGTTGCCAATAAGTTTCTGAAGCCGTTATGCAGCAGTAGAATCAATCCGAACAAAAACAGTTTCACTGTTAAAAATTGCGCCAAGTCCACGTTCATAAAACTCATCTTAATAACATCTGCACTTTGCAAAAAAAATAAGACTCGTTACAATAATTTTCATTCTATACAAAAAAAAGTTAAATACAAAAAATACCAAGAAACCGTCATAATGTTGAAAAAATTGAAAAAAATTTGTTGAAAATTTAAAAATTAAGAAAAAATTTTTTTATCGTACTTGGCGCGCGTCATTGAGTACCCCAAATTTTTTCGAATGAATTTCAACCCGAGAAAAAACGATTTCGCTTGAATTTATGTAATGTAAATATGTATATATATATATATATCTTATCAGCTCTAATTATATAATATATGATTTCATACATTGTTATGTTTATAGATTCACATCAGTGAAGTATACTCAACAAATTAAAAACACTGCTTACTGGATTAATATCAGTTTCAGTGAAAAAATCCGTTTCGAAAATTTTTTTCAGATTTTTAGTGAAAATAACTGTCAATATGGTAGTCTGGTGAAGATATCTGAAATAACACAAAATTTTTTAATTCAATTTTTTTCAGTTCCGTCATTAAGCTTTCATGAAGAAACTTGATCGTGCTTCGTTTAATTGTAATTAACACATTTTGATTGGCAATCACACCGCATTTTCTCAATTTAGTCGGCCATATGTTTTATTTTTTAGTCAACTCAATTTTCGCAGTGATTCCACTACAGAGTCAATGCGTATGCAGGCGTATTCACTTGTAAGCAAATTGCATAACCGAACAGGAGAGGGCGTTTTATTGAAATCATAAACGATGTGCGGAGAATTTAAAAATTTCAAATAAAATACGTATGCCATGTTGATTTTACCTAACTTTTGTTAAACGTATCATAAAATAATATTTCATTAATTACATTTATTAAGATGAGTTTTATGAACGTGGACTTGGCGCAATTTTATTTAACTTTTTTTGTATAGAATGAAAATTATTGTAACGAGTCTTATTTTTTTTGCAAAGTGCAGATGTTATTAAGATGAGTTTTATGAACGTGGACTTGGCGCAATTTTTAACAGTGAAACTGTTTTTGTTCGGATTTCATATCTTTTTGTTAAGTGTAATTTTTTGCTCGCCTCTTAATACATTCTTAATTTTAAAATTGAACTTTTCCCGCGCAAAATTAGAAATATGTAAATAAATTAATTAATGCAGGTAAAGCTATTATCATATAAAAGGTTATTTGTTCGTTAATTTTGAAAATCAAATCCTAACAAAAAAATTAAAATTCTGTTTCTCTCATAGTAGCTAGTAGCATTAAAAAACTTAACGTGACTGACCCGTGTAAACTCTTCGGTTTCAATCAATTAACTAGCTTATCAATGGGGTTTTAAATTTTTTATGTATATAGTTAAAGTTTAACATTTTTTTGAATTAAAAAAGTTGTTAATCTGATTTAATGCTCTACTACACATTAATTTAACAATAACAATAATTATTTTGGTAATGATAAACAATATAATGATACTTTTACATCAATTTATCATTACCGATATAATAAATTTCATTTTTATAATGATTATCATTGTTATTGTTACAATGACATTATTGTTAATAAAGGGGACAATGCATCATACGCATAATTGTAATACCTATGGCCTAAAAATTACAATTATTTGAAATCCGCTCGATTGAATAACAATGCCACCTACAGGCAACGACTACAAAGTCGTAGAATGTGTACACTATCCAATGAGAATTGCCTAAATCTTGAACTGCTGGCCTGAAGGAAGAAAGTAAAACTCAAACAATCTTTAGCCTGTTGTGTATTTAGTCTAGTTAATAAATGAAATTCAATAGAAAGAATAGGTTTGAAAACCATCACATATGAAGTTGTTTGATAGTTTGTTCTAGAAATTTTGTATTTATAAAGTATTTTAACATTCTTAATTTCAAAATTAAATTTTTCCCGCGCAAAATTGAAAATTCATAAATGAATAAATTAATGCAGGCAAAGCTATTCTAATATGATAGGTTGTTTATTCGTTAATTTTGATAATCAAATCCTAATAAAAAAATTGAAATTCTGTTTCTCTATAGTAGCTAGTAGCATTAAAAAACTTAACGTGACTGATCCGCGTAAACTCCGCGGTTAAAAGCGATTAACTATCTTATTAATAGGGATTTTACATTTTTATTTATATACATAAAAATTTTAACATTTTTTTGAAAAAAAAGTTGTTGATTCAGATTTAATACTCTAATACACATTAATTTAATAATAACAATAATTTATTCAGTAATAATGATAATGATATTTTTAACATCAATTTGGTATTACCGATATAATTAATTTCAGTCTCATAATTTTTATTATTAGTGTTATTGTTATTATGACATTGTTGTAAGTAAATGGCACAATACACCATGCGCATAATTGTAAGACTTTTCACCTAAAGATTACAATTATTTGAAATCCACTTGATTGGACAACAATGCACCTATCGGCAACGACGACAAAATCATAGAATGGTACACTATCCAATGGGAATAACCTCTGTTTATGATTGTTCATGTATAAAAAACCTATGTTCCAACTTCAAATTGTTTATTTCTTGTTTAATAAACATTTTTAATTCGCTGAATATTTGTATTCCAAATATTTGCACTGCGCATGCGTCAACTTTACGTTTAGACTTTCAGCGCGGACTTTTGAAAATTATATTGACCAGCACAGTGATTAGAGTAAGTGTATTTTTCTTGTAATTTCAATTATAGAGGTTACAGGACAAAAGGGCAACGTGTAGTTTTTAATAATTTTATAATAAGTTTTATTTTAATAAAGTATTGAAATTTTTTGTTATTTGTTATGAATTTCTTTTTTTTTTTTTTTTAATAGTTCGTAGTATTCATGAAAATAGAATTGATGAATATAAAAAAAAATATATACATGCATTGATTAACAATTCCCTCGATATTTTTTAAGAAATTTAAAATGAAATGAATATTTATTAGTTATTTATTTATTCACTTAATGACATTGATATTGGCTGACGTCTAACAATTTTTTTTAATTATTTGAATTAATTAAAAAGTAATTCCTAAAAAATAACACTTGTTAATTTTTTAATTTTTTACACATGAGATGTGCTTGTCACTATAATTTTCAAAAGACCGCGCTAAAAGTCTATATCCGTAAAGTTGACGCATGCGCAGTGCAAATATTTAGAATGCATACATACAGCTAATTAAAAATGTTAATTAAACAACAAATAAACAATGTGAAGTAGGAACAAATCTTAAATATACATGAACAATTAAGAATAGAGATATGATGACTCAAATTGCTACCAAAATATTAAAAAATGCGACAAGGGGGCTAACTTAAAGGTACATTATTAATAAATTCTTTTTAAAATAAATAAATGGAGAACGAACAAATGTTGATAGTGAATAATAAAGAACAAACGAAAAGCTGAAAACGTGATAGAAAAAAAATCAAAAATTAAAAAAAAAAATTTGGGGTTCTAACTTCAGTGAGCTATCCCGTTGAATCTACAGTTTATGTAGAAATAATTCCAGTGCACTCTGGTGGCTGTAGATGCAAGCTGTGAATTAACTTTTTTAACTGTAGTTGCGTATCTATAGGAGGATTACTACACATTTTTATTTTATCTAGTCTGTGGCATGTCACTTTTTATATAAAAAAAAGTCAGGATCGAAATTCGTGAGCGCGCTATAGTATGTGCTGATAAAATTTAATAATTTTAAGTGAATTAAATGTTATAATTGATTATAATTAATTAATATCAGTAAAATAGAGTATGACTTACTTTTATGATATATCATTTTGGAAAAAGGAGTACCATATAATTAAATAAAATTTTGCAACCTCGAAATACCATTCTGCTTACAGTAAACACAGTCGGTAGTCTGGCGCTCCGTTTACAACGAAATTTTTGAACGGAACTTGGCGCCAGATTCTACCGAATCTGTGGATCATTGATTGTTTAGAAATTGAAATTGAAAAGTCAACAGATCCTGTCAAACAATCATTAACCTGGTCTGATACAAAAATGTAATACGGTTAAATATTTAGTGTCTTGTACACCTGATGGCATAGTTAATTTTATTTCACCTGGATTTGGTGGTAGGACATCGGATGCTGAAATAGTTTATCAATCTGGATACTTGGATTGTTTAAAACCAGGCGCTGCTGTACTTGCTGATAGAGACTTCAAACACATAGAAAATTTTGTAGTTGAAAAAAATGTACATTAATTAGACCACCAACAGTAAGTTCTGAGAAGCAACCAAGTCATGACGAAGTTATAGCAACAAAACGAATCGCCAGTCTCCGTATCCACATTGAAAGACTAATAAGAAGAATACGAGAATTCGAAATTTGTGAACCTCATTCATGTGTAAATATTAAACTTATTCCTCAGATGGATAATATAATGACAATCGCCGCAGCTTTAACTAATCTACAGGGACCATTGATAAAAAAAACATGAGTTATAACAGTTGTTGTTCAATAAAAATGTAATATTTATTTTAAGATTTCAATTTTTGTATTTTTGTTAATAAATAACTTAATTTATTGCAATGAATTAAATAAACGTTTGAAAATACAATTTTTCCAGAATCTATTTAGATCTTTTAGTAATTTTTCAACTAGTTGTGAGTCATAATCAATAATAAGAGATTTGAATTGTCGTGTTTCTTCAAAAGTTGGGTCTGTTACGATAAACATTGCTTTTTTTTTCCTGTGAAAAGCATTTGCATCTGCATTTGAGTATTATATTTCATTGAAATTTTATTATAATTTGCAGTGTCAATATAAGTGCGAAAGCTTTTTTCTGACGCCGGGCATTTAATTTCTACACGAATTCGTCATCTATTGCATCTGGAGAAGCTCCTAAGTATGGATAATCTTTTGATAAGAATAAACCACACTTTTTGGAATTACGCTT
>RJVT01000264.1:0-31034 GCA_018835575.1 Cotesia chilonis
AAAATCATCTATAAAAAAATACCTAAAAGATCAAGAGGTATATTTGAATGAGTATTTAGCTCATTAAAGATGCTAGACATTATTTTAGTTATCTTAAATGTATTTTTTTTAAGCGAGAATATTTAATTTACAATTTTGTTAAAAACACAATCAAAGACAAATATTTTAAAAGCGTCTTTTGTCGTTTTAATGACATTTCAAAACTTAATTAAATTCACTTGATTAAATATATGATGTTTTTCAAATAGGTACTAAAATTTAAATTCATCGCTTCTCTTTAAAAAAGTAATTAAGAAACTTAAAAGTTTATACAAACTAATACATCTACCTTTAAAAATATATTATATTATAAAAAATACAAATTAAGGGCTTTACGAATGATGTACATTATAAGAATCTACTTTTTGCAAATTTTATGCTTCAACAAGTACGCAAAGTACTCTTAAATTAACAATACAGATTTCTTAAAGGCGATAATGATATTTTTAATAATCCATTTTCTAACAGTATTAAAAACGGTAATTTAATATGCAATTTTGATTTAAAAGAGAAATTCGGACTACATTTGATATTTAAACCAGAAGAAAGTATTTTGAGTTTTAAAACACGAGTTATTTTTCATTATCAGTATCAGAAAATTTAGAAAACATATTTTTTGCTTTAAAGATTTTTTGTCGCGAAATTAAGAGAATGTAAATTTTTAATGAATTCTAAATCAATATTATCAATATCTCATTTTGATAGTTTACAAAATTACAAATAAAAACAAAAGGAGCATGTTTAATACGAATTTATAACAATGATAAATTAGAATTTGCAAATACGTCTACCGAGTCTGTTATAGATATTAATTTGTGTGGGGATTTGAAGATTTTAAAAAGAAAAATACACTTATATTTCAATTTATAAAATGTCAATCAATTGAATATAAAGACTTGGTGTTGCAAAAAGAAAAAATGTTAAAGGATCTACATTTAATTATCAATTGGTAATTGATAATACGGATAAAACAATTGTTGACTTCTTTTAATAAATAAAAATAATTTTAAGAGTTTATCAAATTTAATATCAATTGGTAATTGATAAACACAATTGTCGTATTTCTTTAATAAATAAAATTAATTAAGAATCTAAAACATTTGATTATCAATTGGTAATTGATAAACACAATTGTCGTATTTCTTTTAATAAATTAATAATTAAAATAATCATGACAATATTAATTTCCATTTTTATTTAATACAATATTAGTTCGATGTTTTAAATGCAAATTAAATTTCAAATTTACTCAAATAAACTTTATTTGTAAATAATGCCATAAATTTGCTTTACCTTTAGTAAAATAGGTTTTTAATTAAATACTAAAATAACTGAATTTCAGTCAGTTATTTTTGCTTTCGTATTTGAATTGTCTATTTTATACATTTCTATTGTAAATACTTTTTTTAATCTTTTAGGAAGCTATTTGATGAATAGTTGTAAAATTGAAATTTTATGACATTAGAAATATTAAATACATTTTCATCAAGCTTATTTCAAAATAATATTACAGTTGTAAAATTAATACTAAATTTTAAGAGAAAGTTAAAATTTAATACATTTTTATTAAGTGTATTTTAAAGTAATAAAATAGTTGATAGATATTGTAATTTTGTTTGTTTTATAAACAAACTTTTTTAAGATAAAAGAATGAAATTTTTTATTTAGCATGAATCCCAATATTTTCTTTCAAATGGAACCCAAAGAAAGCAAAGAATTTGTAAAAAATTATATGACATTTTAGAAGATAAAAATAACATTAATACAATAATATGGAACAACAATGGTCTGTCATTTATAATTATCAATCCTAAAGAATTTTCAGAAATAGTATTACAAAAAACTTTTAGACATAAAAATCTCAGTTCATTTATCAGACAATTAAATAAGTATGATTTCCATAAGATAAAAAGTTCAAAAAACTATTTTATTACAATATGTGTAATTGTATATTAGAATATGAACATATGTATTTTCAAAAAGGAAAAAGAAATCAATTATATAAATTTAAAAGAAAGAGTTCATCAAAAGAAGCAGCAAGTTTAGATCTTGAGTTATTTCCATCAGCAGAGTCTTATAAATTATTCCAAAGTCACATTGTTTCATCATTTAAAGATTATCGGATAAGTTTAGTATTTTAATAGAAAATATTAATGAGATAAAAAATAATATTAAAATTAAAGAAGAAAATAAGTTTAATTTTAATTCTGTAAAATATTTGATGAAGATCCAAATATGTCTATGCAAATTTATACGTTATTAAAAGATAAAAAATTAATATAATTTTAATGGAATCTAGGAATAGTCTTTTATCCGCCATTAAACAAATGAAATTTGATTTTATAATTTTAGGAGCCAATCCTACTGTGTTAAAAGAAATAATGAGATTTATTAGGATGTTTGATTTTGTTACACCCGTTGTGTATTTAGGATATGATAATTTAGATTTTGATATTTATTCTATCGGAGTAACTGATTTTATTAAAAAGCCTTTTACTCTTGCAGAATTTTATCATGTAGTTGCAAATATATGATGGCATTATAATTTATCAATAAATGTTTATATAATGTACTGATATACATTATAAGTAATATAATAAATAATATATTGATATACATTATAAGAATCATATTAATAGATAATGTAAGAATCATATTGATAGATAATATAAGAAATACATTAATAAATATAATTGATAGATAATATAAGAAATACATTGATAAACAATATATTGATAGATAATGTAAGAATCATATTAATAGATAATGTAAGAAATAGTAGATGTACAATAAAAATAATTGATTGATAGATAATGTAATATATTGATAGATGTACAATATAAGTAATATTAATAGATTATATAAGAAATAATAGATATACAATATAAATTTATTTTTAGCTCCACAATTTGGACAATTTTGTGATCTAAATGAAGTTACTACTGAACATTGTTGACACCTGTTTCCAGATATAACTCCTAATGGTTCATGACAATTCATACAAGCTATATATGGTTCAGTTTTATTACATTTACAGCAACATGGGATAATACAAATACAAAATCTATCATATGCTTTTCTATATTCCCCTTGAGATATTTTACCACATCTTGGACATAAGATCTTTCTGGTGCATCTGGAAATCCATCAGGTCTTCCGATTCTTTTTGATTCACTTCTTGCTCCACATAAAATACAACATACCATTTTTATAAAAATATTATTATTTTTATATTTTTTATTTTCCTATTGGATAATCTTGAGCCAATCATTTCCTACCCCTGAATGATAAAGATAAAGAAAATTTTATTAGATGATGTAAATAAAATAACAGATTTAATTAATAGAAATATTAGAGAAAATATTGTCCCCTTTTTTATACTTACTGATTTATACGAGACATATAATAAGTTTAATTATGTGTCTATTTATAAAGATCTTATTATAGGGTGTATTTTATGTATTGTCAATAATAATATATTAGTATGTAATTTCTTAGTAATTGATTTTCCTTATACAAGAAATGGAATTGGTAAACATCTTTTAAAAAGTGTTATTGATGAAGCACAGAATAATAATATAGGGTGTATTCAGTTATATTGTAGGTCTTCGAATTTATCTGCTTTAAATTTTTACATAAACCAAGGTTTAAAATTATTAGGGAAAATACCGTATTATGAAAATGGAGCACATGGGAACTTGATGGAATTAAATTTAAAGGAGGACTCCTTTAAGATATAAAAAACATTTTTTACAATATTATGTATACTAGTAGTATTCTGTATATTAGTAATCTTCTATGTGCAGATTTTACATTTGAATCACCACGTGTAAGTGAATCTTTTTTAGATTTACACAATTTAAATGTTACTTCTGTGGAAGACTATTTATCAAAAGTTATTAAAAAGAATCATTAGAAGAAGCAGACGAAGAATCATTAGAAGAAACAAAGAAAGAAACAGAAGAAGAAACAAGAAAGAATCAGACGAAGGACCAAAGAAAGAATCAGAAGAAGAAACAAAGAAAAAAATGGAACCAAAGAAAGAATCAGACGAAGGACCAAAGAAAGAATCACAAGAAATAAAAGAATTAGACGAAGAAACAGAGAAAGAAATAAAAGAAGAAACAAAGAAAGAATCAGAAGAAGAAACAGAGAAAGAAATTAAAGATAAAGCAGAGAAAGAAACAGAAGAAGAAACAGAGAAAGAAATAAAAGATAAAGCAGAGAGCGAAACAGAGAAAGGAATAAAAGAGAAACAGAAGAAGAAAAGAGAAAGAAATAAAAGAAGAAACAGAAGAAGAAACAAAGAAAGAAATAAAAGATAAAGCAAAGAATACATTAATTCTATTGTGATTGATGAAGAACTAAATAATTTAAATGAAAATGATCTGACAAATAAAATCTGCCTCAAATAATAACAGATCTTATGGATGTTATAAAAAAACAAAAGAATGCTGAAGATGAAAGGCTTCTTTCATCACTTGATAAAGAATTACATGAGATAAATAGCATATCTATAAATAATTTAATTTAAAATAAATATAATTTATATTTTATAAATATGTTATCTATTATTAATAAGATAGTGAAATAGCAATAAAAAAAAATTTAAACATAAGAATGTTATAATGAAGTGATAAACTTTTCAGTAGGTTTTAGTATAAAATGTTATTATTTTTAAAATATCTCATAAATTACCACTAGTTTAATATAATCAAATAATTGTTATAGTAATTTTACATGTAATATTATTGTAATATTACTTAGTTAATAAAATTATAGTAAAAATGTAAAAGCTTTTTACTTGTAAAAAATTTTTTTTTACCCCAAAAATGTCTCAGTCTTTTAAAATTTTATACGAAAAAAAGATCTACGAATTACTCGAGCCACTCACTGCTTTTGATTTTTTGGGAAAATACACAAAATTAACAGACATTCTAATTTGTAAAATCGATGGAGTTTCTTCTGATTTAAGTGCAAATTTAAAAACAGACTGTAAAATTTCATTTCATCAGTTTGAAGATTGCAAGGATATTTTTTGGCATAGTTCTGCTCATATCCTTGGGAATGCTTTAGTCAACTTATTTCCGAAATGCAAGTTAATAAAAGGACCTCCTCAAGAAGAAGGATTTTTTTATGACATAGATGTAGACACTCCTTTGTCACAGGAAGATTATAAAAAAATTGAAAACGAAATGGTCAAGATTATGAAAAAAAATTTGAAATTTGAGAAAGTCTATTTTTCTAAAGATGACTTATTAGAAATGTATAAAAATAACGAATACAAGTTACATTTTGTTAATACTAAAGTTAAAGACGGATCTACTGTCTATAAAAATGGGGATTTTTTTGATCTCTGTCAGGGTCCCCATATCCCGTCAACTGGTGCAGTAAAAGCTGTTAAAATTTTGAAAAATTCTTCTGCTCATCACAATGAAAAACAAGTACAAAGAATTTATGGAATATCTTTTCCCAGTAAAGAAATGTTAAGTCAATTTATAAAAATAGAGAAGAAGCTCTAAAAAAAGATCATAGGAAAATTGGAAAAGAATTGGATTTTTTCTTTTTTCATGAATATTCTCCTGGATCATGTTTTTTTCTTCCTAATGGCACTTTCATTTACAACAAGCTTTGTGATCTAATGAGATCAGAATACTCAAAAAGAGGATTCAAGAAGTCATCACTCCTAATATTTTTAGTATTGACCTTTGGAAGGAATCAGGTCATTATGAAAATTATAAAGATAATATCTTTATGTTAGAAAATGAAGACATGGCTATGAAACCAATGAATTGTCCAGGACATTGTTTAATGTTTAAATCTATAGATCACTCTTTTAGAGATCTCCCAATTAGATACGCGGATTTTGGTGTACTTCATAGAAATGAAGCTAGTGGTGCTTTAACTGGATTAACTAGAGTTAGAAGATTCCAGCAGGATGATGCTCATATTTTTTGTAGTAAAGAACAAGTTAAAGAAGAAATTATAGGATGTCTTGATTTTCTAAGACAAATTTATGGGATTTTTAATTTTCAATTTAATTTATTTCTAAGTACTAGACCTGAAAAATTTATAGGTGAGATTGAAGAATGGGATCAGGCGGAAAATGCTTTAGCAGCAGCTATAAAAGAATGCAATTTGGATTTTACTATAAATGAAGGAGATGGAGCTTTTTATGGACCAAAAATCGATATAATTCTTCAAGACGCTCTAGGTCGAAAAATACAATGCGGTACAATTCAGTTAGATTTTCAACTTCCTCAAAGGTTTAAATTGAAATACAGAGATTTTGATGGATCTCTTAAATCCCTGTTATTATACACAGGGCTATCTTGGGATCAGTAGAAAGATTTATTGCTATACTTATAGAAAGTTATGGTAAAAATCTACCATTTTGGATAAATCCAAGACAAGTTGGAATAGTTTCTCTTGCTGATGATGAATACACTAATATTGTAAAATCAAAACTTAGCAATTTCAGACTTACTATTTTACATGACAATAATACCATTAACAAAATATTCGTATTCTAATAAAGAAAGCTTTTTCATTTGTATGTGTTATAGGAAAAAAAGAAAAAGCAGACAATACAATTAATGTACGGATAAATAATGAACAGGTAACTTTTAAATTGAACGATTTTGTTTTGTTTCTAGAGAAACTTGAGAGACACAAACTTGATAATTATAATTTAGAGGAAAATTTGAATGATCTTAAAATCAAATAAATTACTTACTTATTTTTTTAGTATTCTCATTGACACTCTCTTTGAAATATCTCAATACAAAGTTTTATGGCCTTGTTTATTATTCTACATTAACTCTCATTTATCTAGTTTATTATTGTAGGATTCAACATGCTGAGTATACAATTTGTATATATAAATATTTCTTAAAAGTTAAATGAAATTTGTTTATGCTATTTAAAAATTTTTAAAAGTATATAATATTTAATAATTTAATTAAGATTTGGACACCTAAATACTATTCGAATGACAAAGTACTTTTCTCATGTATGTTTTTAATTTTAGCAGAAATTTGTAACTTAAAAAAAAATGTTCGTCATTAGATTTTTACCGTATTACTTCTTATTTATTATTATCTTGAAACTGTATTAGGTTGCTATATATTTAATAGAGCAACAATAATAATATAAATTTAGGGATTATGAATATGCTTGTTGTCACATGATAGTAAAATATAACCTAAGATTTTACATAGACTTTCCACCATACAATAATCAATCCTTATCTTCTACTTTAACTTTCTATTGACCCCTTTAGATGAATTTAGAAGATTGTGATTACTTCACAAATAATACCATAAGTGTTTTAAGAAAGAATTTTACTATCCCAATGTTAATTGTTTTAACACCACATAAGTCACAATCCTCTGATTGGAATTTTACATATGAAACGTCTAAAAGAACAAGATCTGAAATATTAAAAATAACACCAAAAGACTTTAGTGAACTAATAAAATCAAATGAAACTTTTACTAATTTCTTAAGATCTGTTTCACATTTAATAATCGAGGATTGTGATCTTATGGAAGATTTTGGATATACAAAATATTTAGAAGAAATAAAAAATGATTTCTTTTTTATTATATTAAATATACTAAGAAGACAAATTTAACACATATAAATTTTAATAAATATGTAATAAATTGTAATAAAGAAGATTATTACTACTATTTATATCTTTTGTATTTAAAACATGGTGATAAAATTGTAATTTTGTGTAAAAATCAGAAAAAAATGAATTTTTTCTGTCAAATACTAAAAATGGGATGTAAAATCGACACAACCTACAAAGAGGAATATTTTGATAAAATGTGTTTAGTGGTAGAAGAATACAAGGAAATTGATAATATTGTTATTTATATAGGTTTAAATTGTACAGGTAACCCTATTAAAATTACAGAGAATACTAAACTTCAGTATAGAATTAGAGATCTTGTAAAATGTCTGAGTAAAGACATAGTCAATGGGAAAAGAAAAGGTCATTTTTCAAGATTTGAAAATATACATAAAAAATAAACTTTGCATAAATTAATGATCAATAGACTTTGCATAAATTAATGATCAATAGACTTTGCATAAATTAATGATCAATCACAAATAATGGTTTATTTAAGAATATAATCCAGTAGGTAAAGTATTTTGTTTTGTATAAAAAACTTTTTCTCTTGCTTTAATAAAATCATCTTTACAAACATATTTTCTTCTTTCCCTAAGAGCAATCATTCCTGCTTCAGTACAAATAGCTTTAATGTCCGCACCATTCAAATCTTCCTTACTTGTAACCAGTTCATCAAGATTTACATTTTTATCAAGAGTCATTTTACTAGTGTGAATTGAAAAAATCTTTTTTTTAGTAGCTGCGTCAGGCATCCCAAATTCTATTTTTCTATCAATTCTTCCTGGTCTAATAAGCGCAGGATCTAAAATTTCAATTTTATTAGTAGCCATTATTACTTTTATATCATCTCTTGTATCAAACCCATCTAATTGATTTAACAATTCCAACATAGTACGTTGTATTTCTCTTTGTGCACCAGAACTAGAATCGTATCTTTTTCTACCTATTGCATCTATTTCATCAATAAAAATTATACTTGGTGCGTGCATTTCCGCCACTTTAAAAAGTTCTCTAACAAGCTTTGGACCATCCCCAAGATATTTTTGTATTAGTTCAGAACCAACAATTCGTAAAAAAGTGGCGGAAGTTTGATTAGCAACTGCTTTGGCTAATAAAGTTTTACCAGTCCCTGGTAGTCCATACAAAATGACTCCTTTAGGTGGTTTAATACCCATTTCTAAATATATTTCAGGATTTGTAAGTGGGAATTCAACACTTTCTTTAATTTCTTGTATTTGAGATTCTAATCCACCAATATCAGCATAAGTTTCAGTAGGTGCTTTTTCAAGTTTCATTACACTGACCATTGGGTCAGTTTCCGCTTCCAAGACACCAACAACACTATTGTCTTTGTAATTTAATAAAACAGTACAACCAGGTTCCAAAAGGTCTTTGTCTACAAAAGAATAAATTGAAACATAATATTCAGGACCCAATCCTGTAGACACAATAGCATGATTATCATCAACAAATTCTTCTAAAGTTCCAATACTCAGAGGATTTCCTCTAATTTGATCTACCAACATTTTCTGTGTACCAAATTCACTAGGTTTTATTTCCGCCAAGTTAAGAAGATTTTCTTCCAAAGAAAGAAAAGCCAATTGTTTTTGTAATTTCAAATCTCGAAGTTTACATTTCATAAGTGGGTAAACCGTAGGAGGTTTTGATGCATTTTTATTTTCTTTGACTCTTCTTCTTCTTTTGATATTAATAGTAGCAGAATCATCAAAGTTATTTGGAGTTGATTGATTTTGTCCCATTAGGGGCTAAAAACTAAATTTATTTTTTTAAGAATCTATTAATTTTGAGGTTTTCTCCCAGTACACCGTATTTTACATTTTTGTATTCTAAGTAAAATACAAGTCCTTTTTTAATTAGTGTTTTAATTGTGTTATCTTTATAAATCACAATAAGTGAATTTTTCCTTTCCTCAACAATCAGACAAGGAATATTTCTTACAAAAATTAGAGCTCCTGTAAGTTCCATTTTGTAAATTAAATGAATTAAACTTTTTGGATCACTTTTTAAAGATTTAATGTATTCATTAAATATTTTATTAATATTTTTCATTATGTCATAATTAATATTTCTTGTTCTTTTGATTTTTATTTCTTTTTTTTGTTCTCTTGTAAATTTCCTTTTACTGAGTGAAAAGTTCCCTTCAGTATTTTTGTTTGTAATTGTCTGGTAATAATTTAGAATGTTAGACATTTAAAGGGTTGTATTTTAGAATTTCCTAGTAATAGTTTAAAAATATTGGTCTTATTTTAACAGGTTATTTTTTAACGTAGCATAAATGGAAAAAAAGAACAAAGAACTTATCAAAAAAAATGCAGAACTTTTACAAGAAATTTCTAGAATAAATGAAATGCAATCAGAAATGCTTAAAAATAAAATTAAAACAGATTACAATGTAACAAGAATGTACAATAAAATTTTACAGAATTTAGATTTAAATATAAAAGATTTAACAAATTTATTAGAAAACACAAAAAATACAAAGCTAGTTTTATTACATGGAAAAAAAATTATTTGCCTTCTAAAATTGGTTTTTTTAATATTAAAGAAAAAGAAAATGATTTTAAAGATAAAATCAATAATGATGTTAAAAACAGTGCAATAAAAGATAAAATCAATAATGATGTTAAAAACAGTGCAATAAAAGATAAAATTAATATTTAATTCCCTTGAAAGAAAAAGATTTAATTGTTTCTTGTAAGAAAAAAGTATTAAAAAAGACACTAAATTTTAAATTAAAAAAAAATAAAAAATAAATCTCTAAATATTTTTTAGAATTTCTTTGATAATTTCAAATGTAATTTCTCCAGACTTTGTCATTAAAATTGACAAAACATTTTTATTATTTGAAAATACGGTTATCAAAGCATCACAACTTTCTTCTTCTAATTTAATGGGATCTTTTATTATGACGTCATTATAAATAGCAAAAGTAGATACCTCAGGTAAATCCAATGATATAAATTTTGATTCTTCCAAAGTATTAACTTGTATAGTTTCATTTTCATATAAAATTTCAGGTATTTCTATTTTCTCAAATATTTTTTTTAGTCCTTCAAAAAACAAGTCTGTGACATTTCCATCGTCTTTATAAATTTCTAAAATTATTGAAATACCTAAATTAGGTAATTTTTCTAATTCTTTAAGATAAAATTGTGGTATATTGAAATTTGAATAAATTTCTTTTCTATATTAAATTCTACGTTAAGTCTAATATGAGAATACCCCCTACGTAACTCTAAAGATCCATCAGAATGTGAATTTTCTATTTTATAAAATTTAGTGGTTCTGTTTTCTAGTAAAGAACGTAAATCCGGTCTTAAGTTTTGCATGACACTTTCTTGTATAAAATTTATTTCATTTATGCTATATTTCATAAGGGCATTATTTAAATACTTTTTTTTGCATAAAACAAACAAATTTAAATTTGCATAAATTAAAACATAAGAAACAAATTTACGTAATAAATTTAAACTTACCAAACAAATTTAAGATTACATAACTTTAAACTTAAGTAACAAATTTAAAATTACATAAATAAAAACATAAGAAACAAATTTAAAATTGCATAAATTAAAACATAAGAAACAAATTTCTTTATTATAAATTTTCAAATGAGTCTTCATCATCTTTCTTATCAATCTCTTTAGATTCTTCTTCTTGTATAACTTCTATGCTTGATGATTCTGAATCTTCATCACTTGAACTTGTTTCCACCTCTTCTTCTACTTTGTCAAATACTTCATCAGTTTTATTTTTTATTTCCTCATTTGCCTTTGTAGTTTCTTTTTGTAAAAGTTTAGGTAGTACATTTATTAATACTAGGACTATTACACTTACTATTGTTACTATTGTGAAACTGTAAAGATTACTAAAGCATTTTTGAATTAAGTTTACCATCTTATCAAACATTTCTTAGGGATTGTTTATTTTAAAATTTACTTATTTAAATTTTGAAACATTAAAAATATAAAAAAGCTAAAAAAGATTTAGAGTTGTAAACTTTTGTTTGTTTAAAATTAGATTTTTTATTTATGCTTGCATAAAGAGAATGAAGTTATAAATTTTTAAAAAAAGCTAAAAATAGCTAATTTTATATTTCAGACTACCTTTAATTTAAAAGTATTAAATATTGCCATTTTAAAATTATCTTGTATTGATTCTTAAAGATTAATATTGTGATGAGAGTATAAATCTTTTGGCTTACAATTATATTTATAAAACAAAAAGTAAGAAGACAATTTCAGAATATAAAACAAACTACATGTTAAAATAGTATATTATAAATAAGTATATAAATAGATTAGATTAATAATAAGTGTATAATAAAATATTAGATAATAGTAGATTAGATTAATAATAAGTAAATAATAATATTATAACATCTAATTTGTTTGGACATTATTGACCTTCTTATTATAATTTTACCTTTTGTATTTTAAATTACTAAAAAATATATTTCATTTGTAAAATTCTTAGTAATCATCGTATTACTAAAATAAGTCTTCTATGTAAACAACATTTTAAAATACCCATGGATTCCTTTTCTAGTAAATTAAAAAGCTTTGTAGATATTTTTAGCATAAACATATGCAATGAATACAACAACAATAGAAACCTTGTAGAGGCTGTAGATAAATACAAAAAAATATACAATGAAAATAGAATTATAAATATTTTAACTAAAATAGACAACTATTTGATAAAGAGTGCAGATAATCTTTATAATTTATATATGAAAAATAAATTTGAAAAAATAAAAAATAGTACTGAAGTTAACAATTACAATTTTGAAAAAAGTAGGACTAACAAAAATGTTATTAATTACAAAAATAGTATTACAAATAGATTTTTAGGAATTTGTTACAAATTTATTGATTGGTTTTCTGCTAAGGATAAGTTTTATATTAAAAATGTACTGATAAAAAATTTGAAAGATACAAAAAATTATACAGAAGAAGGTTTAGAGGATTTAAAACTAGTTAACGATATAGAAAACATTTTTGATATAAGAAATATTGAGAATACGGGTAAATTAAATTTTTCATTTAGGATGAGCTTATTTGATCCAAATTTGTTGGTTATAACCAACAAATTTTGTAATATTAAGGTGCATAAAGAAGATGAAAAATTAAAAATTAATGAAATTATATGTGAAGACATAAAATGATTTAAATTATTAGACTAATAACATTCTAATGTATAAGCATACTAATATTAGATTATTAGTCTAATATTATTATGTTGATACATTATTATTAACTTATATACAATTACTATTTAAACTACATTACACAATAATAATCTAATACTATTAATCTTATTCCTTGCTATATTCTATTATAAAGATACTAGATAAGTTAAATTACGCAATAATAATTTAACTAAATGTTTGTTAATACATTATTAAATATAATATTAAGGTATCTTACAAATGTAATCTAAAATAAATAAAAATAAAATTTATTCACTGACTATTTCAGTTTTAAGTCCTTTAAAATTACCAACCAAAACATGAGAACATTTTATTACATTTAACTCTGCATTATCTTTATCTGGTATTCTTTCTACTTTAATTCTTACCCTTCTTGGTACTTTTTGTAGTCCTTTACTAAAAATAAATTTATTAAGATCTTTTTGGATTGTAATCTTTTCATCAGTCTTTAACATTTTCTTTAGATGAGATCTAAATTTCTTTATAGCTATACTAGCTTTTTTAGTCCAATTACATCCTCTTGTAATTTTACCAAGATTTACAGTAATTTCTAACATTTTGTTGTTTTCTAAAGCTGTTTTCATTTTAGGGGTTAAAAATTTGCATAAAATTTATTCTAAATCTTTATAGTTTGCATAAAATTTATTTTAAGTATTTATAATTTGCATAAAATTATTTTAAGTATTTATTTATATCTAGTAATAAAATATTATATTCTTTTTTAATCTCATCTAAGTCTACATTGTTATCTTCAGAAGTAAGAACCTTTTCCATTTTTGATAGAATTCTTTCAATTATAATATTTACTTCTTTTCTTTTATAACTGCTGTGCATTACCTTTGCTAGAATTTTAGTCACTTCTTGATCGAAATCCATTAAAAAGAGAAGGTAGAAAAATAATGACAATAAATCAAATTAAGTTTGACATAAAAAAATAAACATGTATTTTAAATTTGGTATAAAATGAATAAATGAAAATTTTTGTTGTTATAAAAATTGACTTTATCTGCATAAACAAAATTAATAAACAACAAAATTTGACTTTTCATGCATAAACAAAAAAGAAGTTTTATGTAAAAAAATACATTTTTAAATTAATTTTACTTTTATTTGTTAATTTATAAAAAAACATTATTAAAATATTTCTTCAAAAAATCTATTACTAATACATAACTATAATCAAGATTATAAAATTCATTGTCAAGTCTTTCAAGAATAGTCTTGGATGATTCCTTAGATATCCTCTCAAACAAATTACGCATCCATTTTATTTTATTATTAAATATTCTATTTCTTTTACATCCAAATTTGTTTTTGTCAAATAAATCTTTATATCAATAATGTAATCTTTTAGAATGTTAACAATCTTCTCTATTCTATCTTCTAAAGTATCATCTTCTTCTTTTTTATATTCAACTTGATATTTATGATTATTTTTCATAATTTTATTTTTATAAGCTAAAATCTCTTCCTTAGTAATCACATATTGCTTATCTTTATAGAAATCTATCTTAATAATATGATCTGATAATTTACTCTCACCAATAAAATTAAACAAAATAGATTTTTTATTAAAAATATTATCAAATTTTGATAAAAGCTTTTCTTCGTTAATTGGCTTTCTTTTAACTTCTTCTTTAGAATAAAACAAATAACAAGTCTCTTCATTGACATTTGTTATACTGTTATCAGTAGAATCTGGTACTTTCATAAAAGGGTTAAACATTGGATTTTTTTATACGGTTTTTTTAATCAATTACAAAACAAAATTAGAATAAAATCTTATGTTTGCAAAAAAATAATAAATTAATTTTTGATATAAAAATATTTGACTTATATTGAAAGTTATAGATCCAAAAGAATGAATTTTCTGTTTTTAATAAAATAATAATTAAATTATTGACACGTATTTGATGAGTTTGACATTTAAACAAAAGTAAATTCATGAAAACGAATTTATTTGTGTTTTCATTCTATAAATTTGTTTTCAACCCTAAATTTATGCAAATTGAATTTGAATTTTTTTCAAAATTTAAAATCAATTTGCATAAACAAATTAATAAATTCACTATTTTTGAAATAGCATAAACAAATTAATAAATTCACTATTTTTGCATAAAATAAACAAAGTTCAAAGTTACTATTTATGAAACAGCATAAACAAATTAATAAATTCACTATTTATGAAACAGCATAAACAAATTACAAATTTATTATTTTTGAAATAGCATAAACAAAATTTATAAACACAATAAAAACTAAGAAATTACTTACTAGAAACGTAAACAAACAATTTAGTAAAATTTTATGCAACAAAGTTAATTTAGTTCAATTTTTTATTTTATCAAAAGGAGAAATTCTAGTAAATGTTTTTGATTATTCTACATACAATTTACATCAGATTACTATTACACAAGAAATATAAATAAGACCAATTTAATTTGCATTTTATTGATAATGTTAATAATATGATGTCTATGTAATTTGTTATAATTTTGAAATAAATTTAATAATCAAGTCTTACTACTTTAATTAAATATAAAAAATAAATATTTGTATAATTACAATAAATGTTAATTTTATTTGTAATACTGTTGATAAATCATTAATTCTTTATATTTTACATTTGTAAATAGAAATAATTTAATTTACTATTATAATTAAAATGGCTCAGCATATTTTTAGACTACTACATAAAATACACATTTATGATTTGCAAGGATGAATTTTAAAGGTGAAAGGGGTTAGTGTGCTAATAAATAAGTTCTATAGGAAGACGTGAATATTAAAAAGCGATTTTATATTCAATATGAAAACTGTGGAAAAAGTAGAAGTGGTTTACATTTAAATTAGTTTTCTTTTAACTATTTTCCATTTATAATTTTTGTAATTTAATTAAAAATAAATAAAAAATTATTGGCTACTAAAAAATGCTTTGACCAGCTGATGTAAATTACAAATATAAAAAATACAAAATAAATTACTTTGCTCAATTTCAATATCGGTGCATTAAAAGAGTCTGAAGAATATTTATTATGGATATAATTTTGTATTAACACGTTGCCTTAAGTAATTTATTTTAAAAGTTATTAATAGTAACTAAATTATAAACATTTAACTTAGCAGAAGTTAATGACAAGCCCAGTATTCTAAAATTAATTTAAAATTAGTACTAATAGTACACAATTAAATTCTAGATAAATCAAAAATCCCTCCACATTACTTCTTTAGCTCGTATGATCTATTTTTTAGATTTTCTCTCTGATTGCGTAGAAAATAAATTTCTTAAAAGTCGACAAAAATAAGAATTAATGTATTTTCTATCCACATTAATAATTAATATAAAAAATATATATTTTAATATAAAGAACAATTTTCAATACATATTAATCAAATAACTATGCATCATTTGACTTAATAATCAAAACCAAGTTTTTTTTTAATTTAAAAATTTCAATTTAATTTTTTTATTTAAACAATTGAAAATAACGGAAATAAAACCTTTGTAACTTGTTGTTTCGAAAATTAAATTGACAATTTTTTTGTATTTTTAATATAATATATATTGATATTTGACATTTTAAGAATATTTTTTAACATCATGTATCAATTAAAAAACAAATACTAAAATTTAACTTATATGATTTATATAAAATTAAAAAAAATCAATATAACCCTTACATGTGTACCAAATATACTGAAATATATAAGAATATATTAAAAATTAATAATGAGTGCAACTCAGATAAAATTTTAGATTTTATTGTTTATAATACATCAGGAGGTAAAGAATTTAGATCTAAATTATTTAGACTAATAGCGAATGATATTGAAGATCAAAAAATAAGCTATGTTTTCGAACTACTTCAGGGAGCATTCGTAGCTGCAGATGACGTCATGGACGAATCTACTTGCAGAAGGGGTGTTGATTGCTACTATATTAAAAATGGAATGATTACTGTGCGATATGCTCAATATTTTATTAGTGTTTTGGGAAGAATAATGAAAAATAGCAATAAACTCCTGCATCTTAGATCTTTTTACTATCAAATAATTTTTTCAACTTGTTTGGGACAATCGCTTGATGTAAATAAAAAAACTAGAGATGAATATATTTTAAGTCTTTATAATACAATTGCGGAATATAAAACAGCATTGTATACAATCTATTTTCCATTAGCAGCAGGTTACATTTACAAAAACAAACCAGAGCCTAAAAATCTAAAAGAATATTGCAAGATAGTGGGTATTATTTTTCAAATGTTTGACGATCTACTAAATTTTTTTCCTGAAATTAGTAAAAAAACGGAAAATGACTTAGAAGAATTAAAATTAACGTTTTTTACTTGTAAGTTGGCGAATGAAGATTCTGATATTGTAAACGACTACTTTAATTCTAGGAAAGTATCTGAAAAGCTTGTTGAAAAGGTTAAATCTTTTTTTCCATATTTTAAAGATGAAATTACTAAATTTATAGATGAATTAAGGGAATTAGAAGATGGTATTGATAAAAATGTGTTGGATTGTTTAAAAACTGTTTATGAAGAAAGGAAATGTTTATTAAATTAATTTTAATGGAAAACTACATTTTATCAAACTAATTACATACACAAAATAACAAAAGGAATTTTTCATAAAAGTATCTAAAAGATATCACTTTATCAAAATAACAAAAATTACTGGTACTTTTTGCTTAAAAATAATTTACTGTTGAAGCGAAAGTATTAAAATTTCTACAAAATTAAAGTTCTTTAATGTACATTGAAACCTAAATTGAAAGAATGATTTAAAATATATAACAAACTAATAAAACTTTCACATTTTGCACGTAGTAAAAAATATAAACAAATGTAGTGATTTGACCACATGTTCGAGTAATTTTTTAATACGGTAGTATAATACTAGACACTAGAAAAATAAATTTTCAATACAAGTTTTAACATTTTATTTAGCAAAGGCTTTTTGACATAATCATTTCTTAAATACGTAAAATTAAAAACTTTACCGTTTTGATAACAATCAATGTAAAATAATTGTTATCCTTTTGCAAAACATTTACTTTTTTAGTTTTAGCAAAATTTAAAAATCAAAAATGATTGGTCACTGAATTTGTTTGTTTCATTTATGCAAAAAAAATATAAATAAAAATTTTTAACCCATTAAAAGCATGACAGATGCAGTAGACTCAAAAGTTTCAGATGCGGATTTACATTATGTAAAAATACTTGAAGAAGTATTTTTTCTAATTACAGATTGTAGAATTTGTAGTTTGAACAAAGTGTCTACTATAAAGGATTATGTTGTGTCATACTCTAAGATTCTCAGTTGTATTTCTTCTCATTCGTCATGTATTAAGAAAAATGTTGAAAATTTGTCAGATTTATTTTACAAGTTATTCCTTGTTGAGAATTTTATTTTAAAATATTTTATTGATCCTGAGTTTTTGTCTGTCTATGATGTTATCAAAGGAAAATATGAAAATTATAAATTTAGAGATGAGCTTATTATAGAAGTGAAAAATATTATAAAGGAAACATTAGTACATTGAGTTGTGAACAAGATATAGAATCCTTACTTTTTAAGTATTACAAATTTATAAATACCAATGATTTTTTATGTTCTGAATATGTGCTTGTAATCCTTTATATAAGAAAAGAACCTATAAGATTTTTTAAGATTTATCAAAATGTTGATCACTCAGTTTTTAGTAATAGATTGGCAATAATATTGAGTTACAAAGAAGATTGCGAATTTACAACTAAAAATGAAGAATTAAAAATTAAGAGTTTTATAGATTCTTCTGTAATTCTAAAGGAGCTTCCA
Organism: Cotesia chilonis; assembly: GCA_018835575.1. Classification (NCBI taxonomy): domain Eukaryota; kingdom Metazoa; phylum Arthropoda; class Insecta; order Hymenoptera; family Braconidae; genus Cotesia; species Cotesia chilonis. The sequence goes on from RJVT01000264.1 coordinate 18,738, forward strand.
GATATTTCAAGACTTATATTTTTAGAAAATGATGATTTTGAAACGTGGAAAAATGGCATTATTTTTCATTTTGACTGGATTGATAAAGTTTTCCTTTGGAAGAAGAATAGATGTGAAAGTTCATGCATACTAGATAAACACATGATAGAAAAATGTATTGAACATAAAAGATTTAACGATGGATGGACAATTTATAAATATGGTAGTAAATCTATTTGTGATGAATTTCATACAATTATTTCTTTATGTATTTCTGCTTTACATTCTACAAATGAAGATTTTTGGGCTGATAGGTTAATTGAAATTATTCATTTGGCTATTGAAAAGCAAGATTTTTACGTATGGCGGGAGTTAGTGCAAGATATTTTTTATACTTTAGGAGGAATTCCAGAAATACAAAGATTGAGAATTGTTAAGCAATTTATAAAAGAAATTAGAGTTATGGAAAATAATGAGGAAATAGTTACTTATATAATTAAGGGTATTAATGAACTTTGTAAGAAGTGTATTAATACTGAGACATGTGATATTTGTGTAGAACATGCAAATTTGATTTACAAGGAATGGAAGAAAAATAATACTGGGGGATTCTTTTTAAAACACACAGCAAGTATGAATCTGAGATTTATGAAAACATGCTTGATATGTGTGACACAATAGATGATTGTAATGGGTTTAAAAATGTGTGTAAAGATTTAATGCAAAATGAGGCTAAAATTAACAAAGGGATTTTTAAGAAATTACAAACAGTTCATACTAAAACATGTAATGATTGTAAACATGGAACTTGTCATACTCTTAAAGTACAAGACAATCAGCAATTACTTAATCATTTCCTAAATGGATTTGGGTTTTAAACACTATTAAAATATTGAAAAAATGTCTTTTTGGGCAAAAGACTTTTTTATTTTTAAGGTGACAAATTCATGTTTGAAATATTTCTTATTTATAATGTTTTTAATATTTTGAACTCTTAATTTTTGACTAATGCGTTTATAAATGTTGTTATTTTAGATTTGCATAAATACGTTGCTTACAATATTGTATATTGTGACTAATGCGTTTAAATTATGCAATTTCAAGTGTGCATTAATCATATTGATTATTGGTAATGTGTTATTATTAATATTGACATATTGATCTTTAATTGGCTATTAGTTTATTTGTAATATTCTTAAAATTATAGTAATATATTAATTGTAATATAACATAAATTTATTGTCTTATGACTTTAGATAATATTCTTTGTTATATATTTAGTTCTGATGAACTCTGTGTGATAACATCTTCAAGTATATAATATATATTTAGATTTAGCATATAATATAATACTTAGTTTTTTAGTATTAATATATCTTTTAGACTCTATAATACAATTGTATAGAAAGATTGAAAATTAATTTGTATTTCTTTACATTCAATTGTAAAATAAGTCTTGTCTATGACAGTTGAACAATATATTTATAATTTATATAAGTTAAATTTTGTAATTATAAGAATACTATTAGTTTTTTAACATTTGAGTCGACTAAATTAATTTTATTATAACTTAAAATGATAATATTTATACTATGACGATTTTAATAATCAGGTCATGTGAAAATCACTGCTTCATAAGTTTTGCAACAAATTTTAATACTTAATTATTTTCAAAGTAAAATGTTAGTTTTATTTTTAATTAGTATCTTTCATTTCCTTATTGTAAAAATAACTACTAAATATTTTACATTTAAAAGTATTATATAGGAAGTTTTTATAAAAAGTACTAAAATTATATTTAAAACTTTTATTTTATTGGTTTGATTTTTCTTTAGTATCTACTTCTTCTATTTTAGGTCTTAAAGATACCTTAGGATCAATATAAATTTCATTAATGGGTTCTCTTACAATATCTGTAAAAACAATAATACTTAGATAAGAGAGATATATTGGGAAACCAATGAGAAACAATATAGAAAAAATAATTAAACCTATTATTTTTATAATAAAAGTAATTTTTTTCATTATATTAAATCTTTGTTCTTTATTTTTTTCCATCCCTTCTTTAGAACATTAAAATTTATAGATTTTTAATACAAATTGCATTTATTAAAAAAAAGAAGAAAAGTTTTTAATAGCTTTCTAGATATATTTATTATAATCTTTATTATATTTCATATATTAATTAACAATAATAATTATTTTTATTATATTTTGTAGTTTATAATATTATTATTAGGTATTAAGTCTTGTATTAAATAATTAAAGTATTAATTTATTATTTAAGAGAAAAGAACTCATCTCTGTTTACAGCTAATTTATATTCAATTTTAGGCTTCTCCTCTATTTCTTCAATTGTAACAGTACTCTTCTTAATAGGTTTACTTTTAACAGTACTTTTCTTAATAGGATTACTCTCAGATTCAGTTTTAACAAGTAACATAATAGGAATAATAACTAAAAAGAACATAATTAGTATAAAAATAAGAATTTTACTTACGCTATCACAAAAAGAATCATCTTTTTCCTCTTCTTCTTCTTCATGTAAAAAGTTTCTTGATTCTTCCATCCCTTCTTTAGTTTACAATATTTATACTTAATTTATATAAATTAAAAAAAACTGATAAATGGAAACTTTATATTAAAAATGCAAATATCAATTTTTCAAAGGTAAATAAATTGTACTGTTATTTTTTATATTTGGGGTAAAATGTCAAATATCAATTAATGTTTGACATTGTTGAAAGTAAAAGTTGAATCAAATTATAATATTCATAATTTTGATATTTAAAATATTCCAATTAATGTGCATAAATTAAATTAAAAACGAATACTGTGTAATTATATAAAAATGATTCTTATTATATAACATAATAAATGATTTTATAATATAAATTGTATATTTTTTATTTATCATTGTCATATAAATAAATTATTTTATACCTTAAACTAGCCCTTTGTATCTTTAAATCTAAAACAGAATAAAAATTGTATATTAGATTCGTTTAGTAATTATCTAGAAAAATATTGTTGATGAATTGAAGAGAAGATATGTTTAGACATTTTAAATAAAAAGGATTTAAAAATTGTACAGAGTACCTTTGTTAATAAAAAAGATTTTTAATTTTTATACTTTAGGAAGTAATTCAATCTCGTTAACTTGTTGGTTATTTTTTTTTCTATAACAAACAGATTTTATCTTTGAATAAATATTCCACAAATAAGTTTTACAGCATTTATAAATTATAAATAAAATATTAAAAATTGTCCCAAATAAGAGGAATCCTAACAACCAACAATAATTTTTCGTACAGTTTTCTCTGTTTTTCCTTTCAATAAATAATTTTTCTTCATCGTCTAACCAATTTAATTCCTCACTAATAGTTTTGCGTAACGTACAAGTATTATTATTATTTACTTGAAATTTTTCCTCAATTGATGTCAAGATATATCTAATGTTATCAAAATAAAAATTAGTAAAGTGCCTGTAATTTTCATCTTCATAAGTTTCAATTTTTATGCTGTTAATCAAATTTTTTTGTAAATTTTCTATAGTCTTAGGTTTTTTGCTATAAAATTTTTATTACTTAGTAAATAAATTGAAAACCACGTTTTCATGGCTAATAAGCGGTTGTAATCTATAAAGACATATAGATTATTTGTAAAATTTTCTTTATTAATAAACTTATTAACATAGTCTGTGAAAATATTTTCCGATAACTTAACCATATTTTTACTAAAAAAAGGGTTTAATAAATCATAGTTCAATTTTTTTGTTATTCTTGAACAAAGAGTTTTTAGTAATTCTTGGCAAACACACTCAGAAGGCATCATGTCATTTGGTTTTATATTTTTTTCGTTTATGGCCTCACACTTTACTCGGCTTGTTTGTAAATTAGTATCTCGTTTTATGCGTTTTTTTTTAGTTCTTCCTTTCAAATTTTGTAGCCTAAAATAGGTGTGAAATCAAGATAATTTGGAGAGGTCTCTTGCAGTGGAACATAGAAGTTTGTAAGATTGCTACTATTAGTAAATGAATGTGTCGAATTCATAATCGCTGATTTTGCAAAACTTACAAATAAAATTGAAAATAACATATGGGTAAAAATATATTTTCTTTTTATATTAAAGTTCTATAAGTAGTACTAATTAAAAATTTCTAATGTAATTTTAAACATACTGTTAGTTTTTACTAAAAAATATTATGTTTTGTAAACATTTAAATTTTAAAATTTTATAGTAAAAAAATATAAATTGCATTATTTTGCATTAAAAAAGCAATAACTTACATTTTTTGTATTTAAAAAGTTGAAGTTGTACATTATTTTGTAATAAAAGCTATAGCTTTTTTTTATAAACAACTAATCTTACGTAAAATATATAAATAATTTTTGAATTTAATAAAGAAATTATTTATTGTGAATTGTAAAAGTTTTTTTTTAATAGTTGAAATAAGATACTAGAAAGAATACAATATAATAATAGATCATACGTTTATAGGAGTAGAAATAATATCCAAGTTTATAATCAAAACAGTTAAGTTAAATTTCAACTCTATATTATTAATAAATAAAATAAAAATATTTGCACAAAATATTGGCGTCCGGTCATTTCGGCCCACAAAAAAAAGAAGGGCAAAAATTTATTTTTTACCATTCCTTTTTTTGAGGGCCGAAATGACAAAATTTTTTTTCATTAGGTGCGGTCATTTCGTCCCACTTTTTGGCACAGGGGTTAAAAAACATAAAATTCAGAATAATAGCATTTAATAAATATAATTTCGACTATTGCAAAAACAAACAAAATATTATTTCCAGAAGTATTCTGGGACAAAAATTCTCTGAGGTCATTCTCAATTCGAACATATTTTTTATTTCTCCTCAAACGATAACCCAATTCAAGACGGTAATGTTTCAATCTAGCCGCGTCTTCCTCTATTTTTAAGTAATGTATTAGGTTAATAAAACTATATCTACAACACGAAAAAGACTTTTTAAGATTATTATGGTAAGCCTCTATTGCATTATTCGTTTTTGGAATATTGTTTTGGCTAAAAATTTACAATGCCATAAATCTACCGGAAATTTTGCAGTGTGAGCACATATATACGTTGAAAAGAAATAATCATATATAACTGTTAATGCAATAGGAAAATCATTTTGTTCCTTTAAATTACTAAATAAATCGTCGATAGAATCTATATCCGCAAAAGCAAGCGCCAATAAAGCTTTAACATATTTTTTAACCGTTCTATTTATTTTATATAGTGGGTATAGCCCATTTTCTTTAACTTTTCTAAGCAATGATTGACTTAGATGAAACAAACAACCTGAAACAACACTCGACGGGAATTTTATCCGTAACGCAGCTATAGCCGCAAATTCAAAATCCGATTTAATTATGTTAGGCGAGAAGGAAGGAATTAATTGTTTTATCAATTGGAAGAGATTTTCATAGGTACTTTGAAGCTTATTTTTTAAAAAGGCAAAAATGCAAGGAACACCGTGACTTTCTTCCAAATAACATATTGTATAAGGTTGATAAAACGGTTCAGGTACAACAGTAAATGTACCATCCATGCAAACGACACTTTTATTAATAAGAACGTTTATCATTTCCTTACTATAAAATAAGCAAATGTCTTCAAATACTTCTAGTTCCCTATAATTCTCAGGACCATATTGATAAAAAATTTCACCATTTGCAGTTGTTGACAACAAATGGCTAAGTCTAAGTTCCCTAAATAAAATAGGCTTAGGATTTACTATATCGGCAGTATATCGTCTTAATGTACGATATATCAATTCGACTTCACCTAAAATTCGCACACTTTCTCGTGTTTTTTCAGACATCACCTTTTTACGGCAAAGAAAGGACTACATAAAGAATTTTTTATTACAATTTTCATTTTATTAATCATATTCTTTCGAATAATCATTTCCATATTTGAAATATGATTGTGCTGATTAATCATTTCAATTGTAAATGTGTTTAGATTGAGAGAACCAATAGTTTTACATTGGTCTGCACATGTTTCAGTTCTACATCGCCATATAATGCTCAATCTATTGGTCCTTCTATGACAATAGATATAGCCATTGTCATCAACCAACTGATCTCTTCCTTTACTGCTCTTCACAATTTTTGGCATAGGGGTTAAAAAAAATAATTTTTTTTAACCCTTATGCCAAAAAGTGGGACGAAATGACCGTGAACCCAAAATATTAATTATTATTGGTTTAATAAGTAAGTTTAAATTAAAGTAGGAATTATTTAAAGGAGTTAACAATTATTGTAAATTTTTAAAATTAACCTAAAAAAAGCATTAAAATTTGCAAATTTAATAATTAGAAAATTGCAAATGATAGATGGTTTATAAAAATAAAGATTTGTAAAAATTTACATATTTAATTTAAACTTAACTCAAACGTTTAACTTTTACCAGTTAGTCAATAAATTGTTTTTTGTACTTCTAAAAACATTTATAAATATCTTTAAACCATATGATTTTAATATTATTGATAACAAGTATACTAGTCTCATTTGTAGTTAGAACTGTATGATTATGTTATTAAAGAAGATAAATGTACTGAGAGTTTCATAGTTGCTGGATTTTTCGACCTATAAAAAACATGTTATCAATTTCAATGTAAAAAAATAATAAGTTTCTAAAATTGGCATCTTTATTTTGTAAAGCGAATATAATTATCATTTCAACGATACTAAAAATATTAGTATCTAGATTTGTACCATTAAATTTATCATCATATTATAACTGGTATTATTTATTATTTTTAACTTATACAGTAAAAAATATGAGAATTCAAAATTTTGAAAACGAGATTCTAAAAAGTTAAACTTCTAAAATTGATTTCAAAATTAAAAAACAATTATTACAAGTGCATAATGATTATTAAATAACCCCGGCTTAAAACGGGTTCTATGCTAGTCGAAGATAATTTACTTTACTCTAAACTAAAGATTACTACAATAACAAATATTAAAAAAAAACTTAAAACAAATAAGATTTTTGCAATAAAAATTGTACTAAGGTGATTTGCCTATATAAGATTATCTGTTTTTTAATTATACAAACAGTTTTATTTAAATTAAAAATGACGAAAAATTTGATACTCTTGAATATACTATGACGATTTTGCTAACAAGTTACAAAATTAATTAGAAGACAAGTATTATAACCTGATATATTATATTTTAACATGAAACATTACTTGGCATTTATAAAATAATTTTTTTTTAATTTTCCTAGCAAAGCTACACATTCTAAGATTAAAGTTATTTAAATAAACAATTATGCACTTCAAATATTGTTTTGTAAGTTACAAATTTAAAAAAGCATTATTTTAGCAATTTCAAATCTTGATGTTTTTACACTTTAAAGATAAAAAAAATAAATAAATTTATTTAATAAATACGACTTGTGCCTTATCACCCATAAATTTTACGTCTACTTTTTTATTTGCTAGAAGATTTAAAAATATTTCTAAGAGATCATTACAACTATCATCTTTAAAATCTTTGGTAAATAAATCAATATATTTTCTTTCAATATCGTTATTTTCTGAACTACAAATATTCGTTAAGACGGTTACAATATTAAAGATAGACAAATCCAATTCATTTCCAGTAAAATCATTCGTGTAAATAATTTTACATAGATTTTCGTTGTGTTTTTTATCACTAATATCAATATCATTTAAGTCTTGTATAACTTTAGACCATTCCTCTTTAATATTATAATCCTTAATATCAAATGGGATTTTGTATTTAGTATAAAATTTTAAAAGTTTTGAATCCTCATTTAGTTTTAAATGTTCTAAATCAAATTGTTCTTTTACTTCGTTGTAGAACAAAAAATTACACAATTGCAATAGTGGGATATCAATATAACCATTAAATCTCGAAATTGCATACCAAGTTTCATCATAATCGTGATAAGCTAATCGATAAATTTTTTTTCCCAGTTGATTATCAGGAACACAAGAGATATTAAAAGTTTATCAAACACTTTTTTTGTCTTCATTTGATTCACTTTTTCCTGCTTCCACGTCACAAGAGGAATCTTTGTCTTCATTTGATTCACTTTCTCCTGTTTCCACGTCACAAGAGGAATCTTTGTCTTCATTTGATTCACTTTCTCCTGTTTCCACTTCATCAGAGGAATCTTTGTCTTCATTTGAATCACTTTCTCCTGCTTCCACGTTAATAAAGGACAATTTACATTCTCCTGTTTCCACTTCATCAGAGGAATCTTTGTCTTCATTTGAATCACTTTCTCCTGCTTCCACGTTAATAAAGGACAATTTACATTCTCCTGTTTTCACTTCATCAGAGGAATCTTTGTCTTCATTTGAATCACTTTCTCCTGCATCCGTTAATAAAGGACAATTTACATTCTCCTGTTTTCACTTCATCAGAGGAATCTTTGTCTTCATTTGAATCACTTTCTCCTGCATCCACGTTAATAAAGGACAATTTACATTCTCCTGTTTTCACTTCATCAGAGGAATCTTTGTCTTCATTTGAATCACTTTCTCCTGTTTCCATTTCACAAGAGGAATCAGAAAATGTCTCTATAGTTTCTTTATATTCTTCACCTAGATGATCAATAAAATTTTTAACATATTTTTTAAGTTTGTCATCAGTATCTAACATTTCTAACATATAGGAATTAAGTGTTATCAAAGTAAATGCTAAAGTGTCTTTATCTCCTTCAATATATTTATTAAAAATTTCTAAAAGTACCGGATCAGTTACAATATTTTTTTCATCCAAAAAATCACTTTCTAGCTTAAATGATTTATCCTTTTGCGTTTTAATAAAAAGTGTTGAGTAGATTTTTAAAATGTTTGCTTTAGATTCGTTATCTAAAAAATATTTTTTTGCAGGACTGTAATTTAAAAAATGCGTTGCACTAAAACTTCCCTCTTCTGTAGAAAAACGATTGTGTAAAATTTCAGATAACTTATTCACTAGAGTTTCTTCGCTGTAAATATTTTTATTTTTATCTTGATTGCTATGACTTGTCTCTTCAACACTTTTACTTAAATTTGGTGACATTAGTTCAGTGTCTGAATTTCTATCATATGAAACTTCAATTTTATAATTTACAAAATTATCTTTAAAGACATCTTTGCTTTTTTTCTCAATCTTTTCTCGAGTTATAGTTGCAAAAATGTACTTTAAAATACAAACAATTAGAACAATGAATTTCATGGGGTTAAATAAAAAAAGAATTTATACAAAAATAAATTAAAAATTTTCAATTTCCAAAATATAAAAATAATTTTTTTTCTAAAAATAAATATTGCAATATTTCATTTCTGTATGTTAAAAATGACGTGTATAGTGTGATATTGACAGGTTTGAAATAAAAACCTTTTAATTTTTAGTTGCATAAAAAAGCATTGAACGTGGATCTAAATATATTAAACTATGTATCAATTGTTTCAAATTGATAGTTTAAACGTGTTTGTGACATTTAAATGTGAAATGAACAACTTGGTTTTTGAAAATTTATAAATAATAAATTAAAAAATTGTTGAGAAAAAAATTTGGATCAGGTACCCTATGACCCCCGGTCATGGATCAGGTACCCTACGCCCCCCGTAAAAAAAAATAATAAAAACCCTAATAATTTAATAAAAGCTATGAATTTATCCCCAATAATGCGTTCCCTAAACATAAACTCATTCAAAAAGACTTTTCTTTGTTCTAGTGTCAATCCCTTTCGAGATTTTATTTCCATTTTTAGTTTATTGTTGTAGGACTCAACATGTTGAGTATGCACTCCAGTAATAGGATCAACAAAATTGTACTTATGACACACAGTTCAATGTTCATAGATATTTGAATCTGCTAAAGTACAATAGGCTCTCCATTCATCTGAATGTATGATACTACCAGATCGTATTACATTATTGATTATTGGAATTAAAGACGCAGAAGCTCGAGATTCTACAATTGTTACAAATCCTAATGCAGGCCTGAAAGATGTGTCTACAATACACAGACACCAGCAAGCGGGAACTGATATACCTCTATGACTTTTTACATTAAAATTTAGTTTTGTTTCGTCAATTTGAACGATAACATTTGGGCCTCCAAGTTTGATTGGATTTACAGCAAAAAAAATATTAATCCTTTCATGTATTATTTTCTGTATTTAATAAGTGATTTTTTACCAATCCAGATATTCCATAATTTTATTTAATTTCTCATTTTAGAAAAAAATAAATAGCTTTTAATATAGTTTTTATATTTATTTAAAAGCTGACAACCACGACTCGTGTCGTATTGTTAAAGTTGTTTGATAGTGTTCACATCTATAATTGCAACATCTCCACTCAAACCTATCTGCAATTTTTATATTTTTAGTATACGCATATTCATTAAGCAATATGAACATTTTTGTTCATCTTTAATGAGCTTCGATTCTAATAAAAATTGCAAGATACAATTTTCATCTGATCTAAATATTCCTTCCAAATCCATTATGCGCATAAAAATAGGGGTATTTTTTTCAAAAATAAACAGGTATTCTACGGCCCCCGCCGGGGGCCGTAGAGTACCTTATCCTTTTATTAAGATTTTACAATTGAATCTAGTAATAATACAAACAAAAAAAACACAGAAATTTTTTTAAGTATCATCTTTTATTTCTAAGAATTCTACTTTTATCTAATAATGTCCTAATGCATTTGTAACAAATCAATAAGATATTTAAAAATAAAATATGGCTTTAATAGTGAGTTTATTTTTTTTGTAATTACTATTTTAATAATCTATACTAATATCTAATAATCTCAGCATTATATTTCATTATTTTTGTAATTTATAAATTATTATTTTTAAGAGGTTGCAAACACATAAAATTTATTCCTTACAAAACATTAAATGTGTATTAAAATTAAGTAAGTCTCCTATTAATTGATTTTTTGATAATGCTATTAGGTGATGATATATATTTACAGTATTTAGAAATACCGATATTAACACATTTAATATTTTCCAGTTTATTAATTATTTTGGTTAATGTACTCTTTAACGTTTGGAAAAGTTATTGTAATTGTTTATTAAGTAGATACTACATAACATCAAGAATAATCATTAACTTTCAATATTTACAATAATAACTTAAATTTAGAGCTTATTATTTTCGTTTTGATCTTTGAATTTTGGCTTTGTTTAACATAAAAAGTTTCTGTTATTAGATAATGCAAGAAGTATAGAAGTCTTTTCAAAAACTTAGATACATGTTTATTTATCAAGATATTCTCCATTATTTCTATGTTTATAAAACACAAATTAACTCATGCAAATTATTAGTCAGTTTTCTTTATGTTGAACATATTTATTTATTTGGTGATTCTATATTACTAGTCAATATTGTCTCTCATTTTATTGTCTTTCATTTGGTATGATGATATTTACATGAAACATAGGTTCTAAAATTTAACTGTAGTTTCAAGACAATAAAAATATAATGTGCTTTATATATAATTTTTAAAGAGAGTTTAGTTTTATTTAGCTAATATTCTATCTTTGTTATTTTTATTATTAATTTCTTAAGCTGTGAGTATTTCTATCACAATACTATTTATGTTATTAATCATCTAAAGGTTGATCTTTGTTACATAAACATTCATCAATCATGTTTTTGTAGAATTTAGTAAAGATGCATATTTACATGTTATATACAACAAAAGTTGATATTAACAGATTTTATCTATGTTCTGTATAAGTCATTTTTATAAACAAATAAAAAAGACTTGCTGCAAAATGAAAATCAATATTTATAAATTTTATATTTTATCAAACAAAACATAAATTAAAATGTTTATGTAAGGTAGAATGAAAAGAAAATGCATTGTAGAGAAAAGATATGTAGTAAGGTAAACTGATAAATTCATTGTTTTTTGTATAGTCAATAATGATTTCTTAGTAAATGTTCTTGGCAAGCTAACTTTCATGACACAATCTTGAAGTTTGATGAAATACTATGTATGTACACGAAGAGATGCATAAAGAAGTATTTTGTTAATGACAAAAAAATCTTGATTACTAATAACAATTGTAGAACAACTGAACAAATAAACTCGAAATAACATCACAAAGAAGAGAAGCAATTTCATTAGTTTTCTAATAACAACAAATTTAAGTTCTGATTGATTATTGGTGTTAATATTCATAATTCAACAGTACTGACTATTTGCACGATACTGACAATCATAAAACTTCATTTCGTGACCTCAGATGATCCGACAATACAATTTCAAAATAATTAAGCATTTGTTT
>RJVT01000264.1:31848-59956 GCA_018835575.1 Cotesia chilonis
GTATTGATAAAAAAGACGTACGATTCGTTATTCATTACTCGTTACCAAAGAGTTTAGAAGGTTATTATCAAGAAACGGGGCGAGCGGGCAGAGACGGACGAGAAAGTGTTTGTATTTTATTTTACACTTACAGTGATAAAAAAAAATTAGATTATATGATAAATTTAAATAAAGATACTAAACAAAAACAACGACAAAGGGATGAATTAAGAGATGTCATAAGATTTTGTGAAAATAAAGTGGACTGTAGACGTACTTTAATTTTGTCATATTTTAACGAAGAATTTAACAGTAAATTGTGTAAAAAAGGGTGTGACAATTGTATGGTAAAAAACATTATAACTAAAGATTATACAAAAGAAGCCAAAGAAATTTGTGAACTTGTAAATTATAAACTTAGTATTCATCAAATAATAGATGTTTATCGAGGAATTGGTACAAAAAAAATAGATTCTAAATTTTCTGGAAAAGGCAAACATTTAAAAAGATTAGAAGTAGAAAGAATTGTAACACAACTAATTGTAAAAGGTTATTTGGAAGAAAAAAGTGAAATAAATGGAATGGGTTACACTTGGTCGTATTTGATTAAGTAAAAAAAATGTAAATAAGTTCGAAATACATGAAGAAAATAAAAAAGAAATTGCAAAAAAGTCTATAGAAGATGATGAAATACAATTGGTGAAAAAAAAGTCTTTGGTCAAACGTGTAAGAAAAAAATAAAAAATTTTATACTTTTTATATTTAATTTAAAAGTAAAATAAATCTATAATTTATAGTTTAATGATTAATTCTTATTGGAGAACTTTAAGCTATTGTATAGAACACACTATGTTTTACTTAGATTTTTCTTTCATCGACTAACTTATTTACTACTCTCAGCTGATTAACTACTATACTCATAGGTCTTAACTTAAAAAACTCAGCTTTTGAATATTATTGAGCGCCAGCATAGCACTAGAGCCTTACTTCATAGGAGAATAATTTACAGGGTCGACAACTGATAGAGTATGATCAATCAGACCAGGTGTTCACTGGGACTTGTAGTCGGCAAAGCGAAATGGGCCTTATGACCTTGATGGACTTTCCCTACCTCACGTGAAATGCTAGAGCTTCACCTCTTCAAAATGGTTCTTCGGATGTAATTACTTACTATAGGACCTACAAGAGTTTCTCTCCTTTATATTACAGGTTAATTACAAGCCTTAATCGACGCTTACGATACGACTTTACCGGCAATTATTTATTGACATTTGCATTGTCAATGCTTTAATTTTTTTACAAACAATTCGGCACCGCTGATTCGAACCAGACCCTTGAGCACTAGGCCAGCATCAAGACGACTTGGCTATCGGTGCCTATGCTTAGAAGACATTTTGTTCGAAAAATATTAATATCTTTTCGTAGATTATTGAATTTTTTTGTTTTTTATTATGTGTTTCAGTGTATTTAATCAATGTGCAGAATCTATGTATTAGTAATATTACTACTTAGTAAGCAAGTATACTTTGCTAAAAACAGAATGCGATTTTTGTCTATATTTTTCGCTAACTAGTATTTTAAACTCCTTTTACTAAAAATACTTTAATTTAATGAAATCTGTTAGAAAGTTTGAAATAAAATAAGACTTAAAAATCGTGTTAATTAATTAAAACACAATTTTAAAGTTTAATTACCATCTTAGATGTATGTAGTTTGTATTGTATAAAAATTTATTATAAAAACACAATAAAACAGCTTATCTATTTTTTTTCTGATCTTTTTAAATTTAGAAATGATTAATTAAATTTTTTATAAACATAAAAGTTTTAATTAAATCTTCTTTAAAATTAGCTAAAAGAATGTAAATTTCCTAATTTCAATCTTTAATATTAAACTTATATCAATAATTGAGATTTTTGACATTTTAAAACTTTTTAATTAAAAAATAATATTTTTAAAGTTTAATTTCAAGAAAGATAAAAAAGGTAAATTATTACAAAAGGGGAAATTTCTTTAAAAATTAGAATTTTAAGAAGGGCATGTCAGTTGAGAAAAACGTTTTAAAATTCGAAAATTTGGTTTACGAAGTTAAAAACGAAGACAAAATATTCATACGAAGTATGCTACGATAATTAATGGACTTTCTGGACAAGTAGAATCTGGAAAATTAACTGCTGTAATGGGAGCAAGTGGATGCGGTAAAACTCATTTGTTTGAATTACTAATTGGAAATTTATCAAAAAATTGTAAGACTTCTGGTTTAATAACTTACAACGGTAAAGAAAGAGATTGGAAAAATTGGACAACAAAAATAGCATTTCTACCGCAAGACGATGTTTACTATCCCTCTATAACACTTTATGAGAGTATTATGTATAACTTGTCATTTAACAATTTAAGTAAAAAAGAAAACGAACAGACAGCTATGGAAGCAATGAAAAGTGCTTGTATTTTTCATAAGAAAGATGCTATAATACAAACACTATCAGGAGGTGAAAGAAAACGAGCTATGATTGCTGTAACTTTAGCTAATAATCCAGAGATACTAATTTTAGATGAACCTACAACAGGCCTTGATTCTAATAGTGCTCTTAATATTGTTGAGAGTCTAAAAAATATGCTGAAGAATTTAATAAAATTGTAATAATGACAGTTCATCAACCCGGTGAAGGATTGTACAATCTTTTTGGAGACTTGATTTTTTTGACTAAAGGTGGATTATTTTACTCGGCGAGGCATCAGGAATTTCGTCTTTTTTGCGACAACATGGACTTGAATGTCCTGAAACGATGTCTCAATCAGAATTTCTTTTTGTTTTACATTCGAAAGTTGAAGATTCAGAAATAGCGAGAAAATATAAAAATGTTATTGAAGACATTGTTTACAAAAATGCAATCAAAGAATCTTTACCAGAAGCCAAATCTTGTAATAATCATACAATGTTCTTTTTTGATTTTAACCTACGTCATTCACTAATTTTGTTTAAACATAATTTGAAATTAGCTATAACAGGTTCAGAAAAAAAAACTCTGTTTTTTACTGTTTCTGCAATCATTATTGCTTTCTATTCTGTTTCTATTTTTGGGTATTTTAGACATACACTCGATCTTATAAATGAGTCAGATGCTTTTAAAAGTGGCGTAGTATTTCTCTTACTGAAAAGTTTGCAATAGCTTATCAATTATACACAGTTCATTTTTTACGAGAGGTTCTGATTTTCTCAATATTTTTCAGTTTCAATATGCAAGAAAGTACAATTTTGAAGCTAGAAATTTTTACAAGGAAGTTTTCGATTTTGTCGCACACGTTTTACAACTTTTTACAACATTTCTTTTTTTCATTTGTTTTTTTGACTTTAGATTTCGGTATTTACATGTTTATGAATAGATCGGGAGTTATACCTTTTAGTATTATGGGATTGCTATATCTTATTATTATCGTTTCTCTGTTTTTTACACTAATTACCAATTCACTAGTAACTTCTTTTCCATTAGGAAAAAAAATGACTACTTTTTTATTATTACTGTTAGGATTTTTTGGATACATGCCTTTTATAATGTATTATCATTCGATGTACTTGATGATCGAATATGTTAGTGGGAGGTTTGCAGTTATTCTAAATTTTCTTTTCTTATATCCAAATTTCAATTTTGATATTTATTCGTGTCTATTGATTCTTCAACAAATTATGAATCCAAGTAATGTAACCGTCGAAGCTCTTTTTAAAGCATTGTATCACGTGAATCCGGTAAGAGAACATCTTTATCTTCTTTTATCATATAAGTATTCAAAATATAATGATGTCAATTTGTTTCTTACAGATTTTACATCTTTAACCGACTATACTTGGCTAAAAATTATTACACCTTGTTCTGCAGTAGTTTGTCTTAGTTTATCTATATTTGTTATTTATTGGTTTAAAGTACCCAATATAAGACTTAAATTAATGAATTAATTAAAAAAAGATTATTTTAAAAATTTTTTAACAATTACTTTTTATTAAAAAATTGTTGTCTATTTCAATAGACTAAAAATTGTTTAGCAATGTAAATGATCTATGACTGTTTTAACCATTTAAATGATCTATGTCTGTTTTAACAATAATAATAGATTTATCATTGATTTAGCAATATAATAAATCAAAAATTGTTTTAACAATATAATAAATTAAAAATTGTTTAAACTATAGAAATAAAGATACTTTGTGTGATGGTTTTCTATTCTGACCAATACAAAATTTTTTATTATGTAAAAGTTCATACTAAGTCTAATTAGTAGTATAAAAATCAGCTTTCTAATAAGCGATTACTTTTTATAATTTTTTTATTAAATAACAATATCTATCACTTTAACGTAGTAATAATTTTTAACTTACAAAACTCCTTTTTTCTCAATTACAGTTTTCTAGTAAAATCGGGTGTCAGTATATTTTACCGTTCTCGCTACATTGAAAATTTTTTTTTATCCCCGTAAATATATTTTTACAAGGTCAAACTGAAATAGAAATGCTGTTTCAAATAGGGCATTACTGAGACTTTAAGTCGAGATAAGTAATGTGAGTATAATGATCTATAGATAATTTTTCTTTGCGCGCGAAAGGCTTAAGTTTTACAAGCCTGCTTTGCCATCACAAAATATTTTTTAGATGCAGTTTTTAATATAATCAAAATTTTTTTTTCAAGTACTAAATTTGTAGTGCGAACTTTACGCATGCATGCCTCTTTATGTTAAATATATACAGTTCGTAGTCGACTTTAACGACCAATATAGGTTAACAGTTTATGTGGCAATGCCTAAATCAAAATTTAAAAATACTTTAGAAAGCTGGAAATGATTTTTGAATATTGAGTTAGCAACATGATCCCCTAGCTTTTAATTATTACTTTATAATGTAAGTTAAAATACCCTGTAAATTATTCATAAGACTATCTAGTTTATAAACTAATTAAATATAAGACAAAATATGTTTAATTTAACAAAGATTTAAAAAGTTGAGATAACTGTTTATAATATTGCAGAAGCATAATCTGCTCTATTAAAAGTAAAGTTTAATATTTAAAAAAACTGTTAATTCAAGATTCTTAAAAGTTTGTGCTGTTGTATTAAAATGAAGCGTGGGCTAGAATAAAGAAAACATCGTATTTTTTACATTTTTGTCATGGTAAAAACAATCCATAATAATATTTCTATAGATCTTGAATCTTTAATTTCTGCGATATTTAAGTAATCAATGAAATTGTTTTATATTCTATTAATTATGTATTTGAAATATGTGTAATAAATATATCATTTTTTTTTAGAAATTTATACCAAAGAATCTAATTTTTACTAATATTAAATTTTTAGTTACTAGTATAACAAATTTAGAATTTTATAATTGAGTACAATATAATTAATTTTTGTTTTTTTATGGCAACGTGGCCGAGTGGTTAAGGCGTCAGTCTAGAAAACTGATAGGTTCATCCTGCACAGGTTCAAATCCTGTCGTTGTCGTTTTTTTTTGTATAATTTTGTCTTTTATTTTAAGTAAGATAATATTTAACAAATGACATATAAATAATATTTACTTATACAAATTTAAAAATTATATAACAGTAGAAATATAAATTAATATCATATTAATAAAATTTAACAAATGACAATTACAATAATTAACATAAAAAGCTTATAAATATACTTATAATGTTAGTTGTAAAATAAAATTAAATAATTAACATGAAAAGCTTTTTAAATATACTTATAATGATAATTGTAAAATAAAAGTAAATAATCAACATATAAAATTAAATTATCAACATATAAAATTAAATAATTAACATATTACAATAATTAACATATAAAAGATAATATTTAATAAATTTATTTTAGTCCTCTCTTCTATCCACAAAATCCTCCCTATTTTCATTTTTACTTTCATCACAATAGTAATATCCGTTATTCTGTTGCATTTTGTAATAATAATCATCCACATTTGCATAAGCATCATTATTTTCATCAGTATAATTATACGTAGTACTTGAATAGTAATAAGGATTTGTCATACTTCCATACATCTCATTCTTATAACTATGGTCCATAGAATATTTAGGATCTATATATAAATTATCCATTTCATATTGATTATTATAATGACTCATCTCGTTATATTGGTTTAGATCATAATGATGTTTATTCATTTCATACATCGGTTGATAGTAAGTTCCTTCATATTGTGACTCGTGATGTCTAAAATCAATGTCTCCATATAATCCGCCAGTTTTATAATTACTATTGTCATTTTCATAATAAGACTTATTAGGATATTCTTCGGTATAATATGAAGAGTCTTTTTTACTTTTCTTAATTGTTTTCTTTTTATTACTTTTGTATTCTCCATTAAGCTTCTTAATTTTAGCTCTTCTATTTTGGAACCAAATTTGTACAGCTCTAGGTGTCATATTTAGTTGATCACCAAGTTTCTTTCTAGTCTTAGAATCTGGTCTAATACACGTTTCAAATGTCTTTTCTAATAGTTCTAATTGTTTTTTAGATGTTCTCTTTCTGTGTTTAATAATAAACGGATCATTAGCACTATCTGTCTTATACATTACAGTATTATTGTAATTCTCATTATTATCATTGTTAATGTAACTTCTATACAATTTCTCATCATCATAGTTTTCGGAATTCATTTATTAGAGGGTTAAAGATTTTTAAATTAAAAAAATATAAGAAAATAAATAAAAAGGAGAATAGAAGAAAAAGACTTAATTAAATTATAATTTAATTAATCGGATATTAAATTAAAACCCACTAATACTTATTTTAAATTTATTATTAGTTTGTTTGTATATAAACAAAATATACAATTAGAATTTATGCAGAATTAATATAAAAAAATATAAAAGAAATAAAATTTTTAGTTGCATAAATATGAATTTCTAAAATTTAATTATTTCCTAAAATGGGAATTGAAGATTAGGATTTATATGACACATACATTTAAAAAGATTTTACCCCTCAAAAATTTATTTCTTTGTAAACTTAATTTAATATAATTTTTTTAAGTGATAAATTATTTTTAAATAAATAAGAGAAGATTTTAAATTTATAAAGTGCATAAATAAGAGAAGATTTTAATTTATAAAGTGCATAAATAAGAGAAGATTTTTAATTGAATTGAAAGTTTACAATAAGAGAAGATTTTAATTGACTTTAAAAGTTTACAATAAGAGAAGATTTTAATTGAATTGAAAGTTTACAATAAGAGAAGATTTTTAATTGAATTGAAAGTTTACAATAAGAGAAGATTTTTAATTGAATTGAAAAGTTTATATAAAAGTATTATGATAAATAAGAGAAGATTGTAAATTTATAAAGTGCATAAATAAGAGAAGATTGTAAATTAATAAATTGCATAAATAAGAGAAGATTGTAAATTGATTTAATACTTTACATATTGTTTTACAAGTACTTCTGTATTGATTAAGTTACTTTTTGTCTTATTCTTTACTTTTGCGCATAATTACCAGCTTAAAATTAAAGCTTAGCTACATTTAATAGTTTTTTTTATAAAGTTATTTACAGAACTATCGTTTTAAATCTACAGATTGGTTAAAAGACTGTAGTGATATTTTTATTAACTTAATAAACTGGAGAATACATTTATTGATATTCTTTTACAATAAATGATTTAATGAAAAGCACTTGTAATTATTTTTTACAAGAATACATTCCCTTTTTAAGACTTTACTATTCTAAATTGTAAGAGACTAAAGAATTACATCACAATTTAAGATTGTAAGAGACTAAAGATTACATCACAATTTAAGATTGTAAGAGACCTAAAGACATGACTTCACTATTCTAGATTCTCTTTCTTCTTAATACAAATATATTGGTATTGCTCCAGGGTTGACACCTTTAGCATATTTGTGTCATTGTTTATTTTACTAGAAGGTCTAAATAGATTCTATTTCTTCTTTTTAGAAACATATGATTATTCAAACATAAGATTAAGTTATCTTATATTTATTATTAATGCTTTGCTCTACGTTTACAAGTCAATACAATTTATAAGATCAATATCTAGTCTTGATCTTTGACTATTATTATTTGATCTTACTTTACAGTAAATATATTTTTATTATTAAAGTAATCTTTTTCTTGTAAACTAACATCTTCTTTCTTAATTCAGTGTTTAAACAAAACAACCAATAAAAATACACCTGTCATCTGTCAAATATAAAAACTGCATGAACAGTTTTAATTATCTAAAAATCTTTTTTTATTAGGAAGTATTACTTGATATTTTTTATACTAGTAATATTCTTAGTAATAGCTTATATTACTTGATATTACTAAAAATATTATTCTTAGTAATAGCTTGTATTACTTGATATTACTAAAAATATTATTATTAGGAATAGCTTGTATTGATATATCAATTATCAAAATACATGTCGACTAAAAAGACAATAACTTGTTAAAAATACTTACTTTCTTGTAAATTTAAGTAGCTGTGAAAATTAAATTAATCAATATTAAATATGTTATGTGAGTTTTTAATTAATTTAGTTTTTATATGATAAGATAGCTTATTTAGAAACTCTAATGATTTTTATAAATTAAAAATCACGTGTTTTAAAAGATAAGCTCCTTAGGAGATTTTATTTATATTAACAGACGGACTAAACCTATATATTATTTTAGGATGTGTAGGTTAGGTTATTAATATTTCCAAATATTAACCATCATTATAAGAAATTACAAATTAAAAGTGTTTTGCTTTTAAAATACTGATAACATCATGAGTAATAAAAAAATATAATCTGTTAAATATATTGAAAAAAAGCTTATCTTTTGAATATTTGTAAATTATTTAATCTGTTAAATATTTTGTTAATAATTTAACAAAATATTGTAGACTTGTATATTCTTATTACAAATTAATAATCTTTTAAATATTTGATAAAAATCTAATCTTTTGTATATTCTTATTACAAATTAACAATATTTATCTAACGTTGTAATTCTTTTAATTTATTTGTAAACTAAATTAAAAAGTATAATTCTTTTTTTTAATAATCCCTAATGTTTATAAATTTCAGAATTCTACTGGCTACCAAATTAGATTCAAATACATTTTGCAATTTCAATAGTCATCTTAAGAATATACAGACAATATTAAGTCCTGATCTTAATATTGATATATCAAATGCAAATAAACTAGTTCAAAATCATAAACATGATCTCTTGAAAGCTCATAAGGATTACGAAACTCTAAAAGGTAAAATTTGTGATAAAACTTTACTAAATTCTGATTTTAATTTACTGTTCAATGAACTAAAAACTTATATCCTTAAAAATAACAGCTTAAATAAAAAAGATATAAAATTATACTTTGACAATATTGTTAAAATACCTCAACCTATAGTAATATTTCATAGAAGTCGATTTTATATAAAAACAAGATGTAATATATTCATTTCTATTGTAGAAAACCATATTCCATTTTTTTTAAAAAAAATAGAAATTTTATCACTTCCTAAAAGTAAAAAAAAACATTTGATTAGGCGACTAATTTATATTCAAATGGGATTTACTTATATACGAAAGTTTTTAAGAATGAAAGAGTTTATAAAGAGGATTATAAAAATCTTATTAAGTTGTATATTCAGTTTTATTTCGAAATTGATCAATTTTTAAAAAAATTTGTCTTTTTAAAAATTTTTATTGAATTTTATGATGAAATGATTTGTTACTATATGAATAATAAAATGACGTGTTATTCTATATTTAATAAGTTATTGGAATTTAAATCTTGTATTAATAAAGTTTATGGTAAAAATGATTGTTAAAGAGAAAGATTTTACTTTGTATTATTTATATGAAGAATAAAAAATAATTTACTTTTGATTTATGTCTTAAAAATGAATGACTATATTTCTTTCTAAATATTAATTCGTTAACTTCTAAATTATACGATATAATAATACAAAAAAATCCTAATACTTCTTGTTATATAGTATTATGTTATATAGTATTATGTTATATAGTATTATGTTATATAGTATTATGTTATATAGTATTATGTTATATAGTATTATGTTATATAGTATTATGTTATATAGTATTATGTTATATAGTATTATGTTATATAGTATTATGTTATATAGTATTATGTTATATAGTATTATGTTATATAGTATTATGTTATATAGTAATTATAGTAAATTATTAGAAGTATAAATAAAAAAATAGATAATAAAAACTCTTTACATTTAAATTAGGTTATTAAAAAGTTGTGCTTTGATGGTACTATACTTTTAAGTGTCATGAACAATATAACCTTTGAATTTAAAAACTTACTTGTAAATATTCTTAATGTAAAAATAAATCGCTCTGTATTAATTGCTGGATTTAATAATTTTAAATACATTCAGTAATTTAGCTACTAGAATTTTAATAATCTGTAAATGTCAGTCAAATTGAATTAATATTGTATTTTCTCACCACGTTTAAAATTAATAATGTCTGTATTAATCAGCTTCTTCCTTAAATATCAATATCAAAACTTGTATTATTATATCTAAAAGAGTATAGATATGACATTATATTAAATAAGAACAATTCATATTAGTATTATAAAATGAATATAAGCCAAATGCAGCCTCTATTGAATTTATTAAAGTTCAAATAATAACATTAACTATGTAAATACTAAATAAGTAATATACTGATAAATAAAATAAAAACTTTATTCTTTATTTTTTTTACGATACTTGTTAATGCAACCAATAGCTAAACGTATATCTTCCAATAGTCCATTAACATCCTGCAATGTAGATGTTATCTTTTTTCTTGTATTCTTAACAAGTTTTTTTACAGAATCAGAAAATTTATAATTTTTATTAGTTTCAACACTTTCAATATTTTTTTCAAATTCTTCATATATCTCTAAATTTCACAAAGCTTTAAAACCCTAGGAATATATAAATAAGCACTAACATATGCTACTAAAAGTTGTCGAACACATATTCTATTATTTGGGTGTTCTGGCAATAGATTAACAATATATTGTAATACACCAATAATACAATCTAAATGTTTTATTAGAGATTTTTTTAATTCTTTATTAATAGTTGTTACTTTAATTTTGAATTGTAAAGGCTGTAAATTAATCGATATAACAATTAAAATCTGAACTCTCCATCTTAAAATTTTATTACTAAATTTAGAAATCGTAGTTTTCGTACTTTTACCTTCAAAATCTATACTCTTAGAAAACTTAGTAGCTTCTTTTATTTTTACTTTTTCATTTTTATCAATAAAATTTTTTAAATTTTCATAAAGTAGCTCAATTCTAGTTTTCTTAACAAAATTTTCAAGAGCTTGCAAATTTGTTGTATTTTTATTATCTGGCAATTGAAAAGTATTTTGTATTTCTGAATCATATTTTGGTTTTTTTGACAAATTAATAGGACCCGCTTCACTTGTTGTTGCTTCTGAATACATTCGTTTACGTTTTAATTGATTAAAAGGATCAGTATAAATTTTGTATTGGTTTATATTATTTTGATCAAAAGATAAATTTTGTGATTCTAAGTTTCCATGTTCATCTGAAATAAAATTATTTCCATTTTTGGCCGATGAAAAATAAAATTGTGATAGATTTTTTTCTGAAATAACTAATTGTTGATTATTTATATTTTTTGCTTCTGTGTCAAACACATAATTACGATTTATTGGATAAGATAAGTAATTGTCTGTAAATGTTGAACAAATTATAATTGAAAATATATGCAACATATGGGGTAAAATATATTTAAAATTTTTGCATAGAAATAGCACGTTTTTAATCTAAACACTAGTGTTTTATGTAATTTTTAATAACTTGCTCATCACTGCAGAATACTTGTATTTAATTAGAAAGCTTGTAGTATTTTTCATATTTTTAAAGTACTAAAGTTTTCCAAAAGTTTTAAATTAAAATAATATATTTTTTTAAATTTTGCTATAATAGCGAATTCCAACAAAATAATTGTATAATTGAAGAGGATTCAATATTATAAGTTGTACAGAATACAATAAATAACTATTTACGCTTACGGTATCTGACCAAAACGCTCAAAATTTTTTAACCCCCAAAAAACAACAATAAAAACTTAAATTATTAACTTTATCGCTTTCTTTAAATCATACATCATCTTTTTTAATGTAACTAACTGAATGTGAAACAAACACCATAATTCTTAATGTTTTCTTTTTTAATTAAAAGTTTTTTCTTATTCTAACTCTCTTGTCAGTGAGAAATTTATGTCATTAAGTAATTTAAAGCTGGCTGACTCGAGTATACTGGTAAATGATATGTAGTATGACTTCCACCTATAAATCGAAGTTTTTATACTATCAAATGACACGTTTCTTATAAAAAATGTCACTACCAAATTGATACTTTTCACATAACACTCTAACGGCATCATTATAAAGTTCATTATTTAATGAAAATGGCATAAACATCATTTTCCTATGCACAATAATGTTTTAATAAATTAAAACACTTTTAAATTTTTTTTTAATAAATTTAAATTAAATAGTTTGTTGTAGAAGTAGTTGCTCTTGCTTTACACAATCCATGTGAACATTTAAGTAAAGTTTGCCATCGTGGCTTTAATGTTAATAGACTAAATCGTCTATAAATGGGATTTGGTTCCTTTCTGACTTGTAATCAAAAATGAACGATTTATTAATTAATTAAAAATTTGGACGTTTTAAACCTTTTAAATATACTTTTTTTTAACAATTTGTTAGTGCTAAAAATCAAATTTGGGATCCTTTATCATTTTTTAAGCATCAAGATCACTGATAAATTGGCGTTTTACATGCAAATATATTTGTTAAGAGATTGTCCAAAAATATCAATTTTTTTTTATGATCAAATCTTTATTTAAACTTTTTTAATTTTTGCCCCAATATGTTGCAATATATTTTTTTCATATTTAATTCAACAACTAAAGAGTTTAATGAGGAATTAGATAATATAAATCACTGCATTTTGTTGCAAAATCAAGAAGAGTATTTTTTTGAGGAAGATTCTTCAAAAAAAAATTATAATTCAGAGCATTCTAGTCAAAACAACAATACATGTGTTAAAAGAGGAGAGCTAGAAAGAAGACTTGCTCGTCATGTCATCCATGCAAAAAGTCTAAGCTTATGGAAAACGAATTTGAAAGCCTTGTACCTTTAGGTTTTAATAATGAAGCAACAGATTTGGCTCAAAAATTAGAAGAAAATAGTCAAAATGATATGTTGGAAAGTGAAAGTGAAAAAAGTTTATCTAAAAATAATACTAGTACTTTACAAAATGAATTAAAAAAAAATTCTAAACATTCTAATGCTAAAAATAAAAAGATTCTAAAAAAACAAATGATTCTTTAAGAAAAAAAAAATCTTTAGACTCTTTAGCAGATGAAATGTTAGAATTCCAAAACGAATTTTTAAGAAATATAAAAATGAGACTTGTTATAACACGGATGTAATGCAAAATTTCCAAGAATTACAAGAGATTTATCAAACGCAGGACTTAAAAGGGAAACTCACTGTTTTAAAGTTTTTTATTACGCAAGAATTTGTATATGATAAGCAATTTATTTTAAATTTTTTGAAAACTTATAAGAATTCGATAAAAGAAAAAAATTATAATAGTTCTCGCCATGGCCTTCATAATTGGAAAAAAAATACACTTTCCATATTATCTTCAGAGATACCTGATTTGATAAAATTTATATTAGAATCAAAATTGGAAATAAAAACGAAGGAATACTTACTGGATTTTATTGAATTTATTAAGATTTTTTTGGAGCATATTATGAAACTTGTACCAGATTATTATTATAAATCTGAAAACATTATAAAATTGTTATATTGGTATATGCGTTTTATTAACGAAAAGAATATTCTTGATTATTTATTTGATTTAGCAGGCTTGCAAAAGGATGTTTTTGATAAAAAAATACCGTTATTGTCAAACAACAGCAATTTTATTGCATTCAATAATTGTTTTATTAATTGTTATAACAAAGAGAGTTATGCCAAAATCTGCCTTGGATACATTTTAAGTAGATGTCAATAAATACAATTATTATTATTTTATTGAATTTTTATGTTTCAACTAAAAAGCCATATTTAATGTTTAACTATACGAGATTATTTATTTAAAATGTTTTCAATATTATTTTTTAAACATCTGCCTTAATTTTACAAAAAACGTATTTTGACTTGAATTATTTGCTTATTATTTAAATACTTTAATTTAAAAAACTGTAGTTATAGCATTTTTTTAAGCTTTTTGCAAAATAAAAAATAATTTTGCAATACAGGACACAATACTTTTGAGATTTATGTTGCTGTTTTTATTAAACAAATTAAAAAGTATTTTGAAGCGACTAATTACAAATGATTATGTCTTTAACGTTCAGAGTTATTGCTCTCTTTAACTTTGCATCAGATTTTCGTTTGTAATTAATCGAATGTCATATAAATCCAATAACTATTAAAATTTCTTTAATAACATATATATTTTTTTCTTTTTTTGAGATCCGCCGGCAATTAATCTATTACACTCAATCTAATTTTTAATTTATAGATTTTTTAAACATTTATTACATAACAAAACTAACATTATTATGAAATTATTAAATTTCGAATGAACCCCCTCCGCTGCAATATTTGTTCTTTCTCTTAATGTTTTTTATCGAGACCATATTTCTCTACAAAAAATAGGTCTAGTATTTTACAACCAATTTATTTCTATATAGACAAATAAACTCTCAACTGCAGGATTTGTTACGTTACATAAGCTTTTTATGCAAGTCCACGCCTGATTAATTGATTTTATTGGAAAAAGCGCAAGAGAAGTAATTATTTGTATTGACTCAGAAAATTGACTATTCTGATTATAAAGATTAACAAGTCTCGAACCTTGAACACGCTTTCAAATTGCTTGGCCAAAATGGAAAAAACAACCCTTTATTACAGCTGTCGGAAAGCACATTTTTATTGCATTATATACTTCAACTTCGAAGTCAATTTGATTTACACCGACAAAAAGATATCCCATGTCTTTCTAGAGATAACATTAACAAATTAAAAGTATAAGCATATGTCTCTGTTGTTTTATTTGCTAAAAAACAATAAACCAACGGAAAACTTTGTCCGTTAAAACTTTAATGTATAATGTAGACCTGATAAAAACTACTAGATGAAGACTTAAAAGTTCCCAAACATTATTGAATGTAAAGTTGAAGAAAGTGTAAACATTTTTTAAGCCAAAATCACATAATATAATGCATTTGTCCTCTTCTAATTATCTTGTAGGCAAAAGTTTTTGCCATTAAGTACTTCAAATCCCGCTGAATAAAGTATACCGGTAATTGGCATATATTATGACTTCCACCTAAAAATGTAAGTTTTCACACTTTAAAAGAAAAAAATCTTTAAAGTGTCACTATCAAATTGATACTTTTCACATAACACTCTAACGGCATCATTATAAAGTTCATTATTTAATGAAAATGGCATAAACATCATTTTCCTATGCATAATAATGTTTATTAATAAATTAAAACAACTTTTAAATTTTTTTTATTAAGTAAACGTTTAAAAATTAAATAGTTTGTTGTAGAAGTAGTTGCTCTTGCTTTACACAATGCATATGAACATTTCCGAAATACTTTGCAAATTTTGCTTTTGCCTGTGTGTTTATAATTGGCACTTGGTTCCTTTTCTAACTTGTGATCCAAAATTCATGAATCATTAAAATTTTAAAAATTTTTCAATTTTTAGACGTTTTGGGAAGCTGCCGTTTTTGACTGTTTAAATTTTTTTTAGCAATTTAATATTGTTGAAAAACCAATCTGAAAGCTTTTATCACTTATTTAGCATCAAAGTCACCAAAGCATTGCCGTTTTAAATGCAAATATATATTTTAAGAATTTGTTCAAATTTTTTTTATTTTAATAGTTTATTTATACTTTTTAATTTTGGCCCCAATATGTTGCAATATATTTTTTTTATATATAATTCAACATTTAAGGAGTTTAACGAAGTATCAAATGATAAAAATTGCCACATTTTGTTGCAAAATCAAGAAGAGTATTTTTTTGATAGAGACATTTCAAAAAAAATTTATAATTCACAGAATTTTGGTCAAGTTGATGCATACGTTAAAACTAGAGCTGAAAATGTATTAAACACATCTGAAACCCTTGTACCGTTAGATTTTTCTAACAAAGCAATAGATTTGACTCGTAAATCAGAAGAAACAAGTCAAAACAATACATGTGTTAAAAGGAGAGCTAGAAAGAAGACTTGCTCGTCATGTCATCCATGCAAAAAGTCTAAGCTTATGGAAAACGAATTTGAAAGCCTTGTACCTTTAGGTTTTAATAATGAAGCAACAGATTTGGCTCAAAAATTAGAAGAAAATAGTCAAAATGATATGTTGGAAAGTGAAAGTGAAAAAAGTTTATCTAAAAATAATACTAGTACTTTACAAAATGAATTAAAAAAAAATTCTAAACATTCTAATGCTAAAAATAAAAAAGATTCTAAAAAAACAAATGATTCTTCAAGAAAAAAAAAATCTTTAGACTCTTTAGCAGATGAAATGTTAGAATTCCAAAACGAATTTTTAAGAAATAATAAAAATGAGACTTGTTATAACACGGATGTAATGCAAAATTTCCAAGAATTACAAGAGATTTATCAAACGCAGGACTTAAAAGGGAAACTCACTGTTTTAAAGTTTTTTATTACGCAAGAATTTGTATATGATAAGCAATTTATTTTAAATTTTTTGAAAACTTATAAGAATTCGATAAAAGAAAAAAATTATAATAGTTCTCGCCATGGCCTTCATAATTGGAAAAAAAATACACTTTCCATATTATCTTCAGAGATACCTGATTTGATAAAATTTATATTAGAATCAAAATTGGAAATAAAAACGAAGGAATACTTACTGGATTTTATTGAATTTATTAAGATTTTTTTGGAGCATATTATGAAACTTGTACCAGATTATTATTATAAATCTGAAAACATTATAAAATTGTTATATTGGTATATGCGTTTTATTAACGAAAAGAATATTCTTGATTATTTATTTGATTTAGCAGGCTTGCAAAAGGATGTTTTTGATAAAAAAATACCGTTATTGTCAAACAACAGCAATTTTATTGCATTCAATAATTGTTTTATTAATTGTTATAACAAAGAGAGTTATGCCAAAATCTGCCTTGGATACATTTTAAGTAGATGTCAATAAATACAATTATTAATATTATTTTTGACTTTTTATATTCTAACAAGAAAGACATATTTTTTTGCTAAACTATTTAAATTTTATTTATTGAAACTATTTTTGTTAGTTTCTTCACTTTGCCTCCGCTGCTGCATCCTCTATCGAGCCGCACCACTTTCTGGCCATTTCTAATATTCTTTGGACCAGATCCACCCTCGTCGAGTCCCCGCCGGTGCTCAAATGAGATGCTTTTTAGTGTCTTGTTTTTATCCTCATTTGTATGTATGCTTCGGTACTTGTTGATAATTCGATGACGGTAATATAATTGTTGTGTATGTTGTCACAATCTTGTCCCATGTTATGATGTATGGTATTATTTGAACCTTGAATTTGTACATTAAGCCTAATTTATTTGCTAAGATATCGTACTTTCTAAGTTTTTCTTCTCTACTTTTTGTTGTAACTAATAAACTAATGTTTTTTAATTGAAAAACTAATATTTGATGTAATTGATAACGACAGTTACAATGTTTTAATAAAAGAATCTGATTTTACGATATAAATAAATATTAGCTAGATTGTTTAAAAATAAATTAAAAAATATTTTAAAGTGATATTTTAATTGGGCATACAAATAAAATATATGTCTGACATTGTAGCTCTCAATAAGTCTTCTATTTCTAAACATTTTAAAGATCCAGCTTCTTTAAAAATCAAAACTTCTTTAAAAATTTTTTATATTGAAAATATTGTATATATTTTTTATATCAAAATAAAGTTGAATATACAACATAGACATATTATAATAATCCTTTTTAGTGTAAAATTCATCAGAATTAAATTTCATTAGATATTTTAAACCGTTTTTAATGTATTCTAGACGTGTTTTTAAATAAGCCTTATTAATATCATTTAATGAGGAATCAGCTATTTTTGTACTAATAAGTGGTAACCTGTCATTAATAACCCTTTTAATTGCTTCAAATCTTGTACAAATGCTTGTATCAAAAAATATAAAGTTTTTGTATTTTAGTTCGTTTAAAAAATTCGATCTTAATTTTTCTCTGTACTTTTTTTCATCTAAATTTTCATATCTTTCGAAATAATTGTTAAGTTTAATAGATAACTGGTCAAAATTACTAGTTTTTGAACTATTTAATAAATTATCAGTTTTAATACCAATTGTTTCATTCCCTTGATATTGTTTTTTATGTGAATTTTCCGTATTAGCTGTGGATGTATGAGATAAATCTAACGGAAACTGTTTAAAATTATCACTGTCATCGACTGAAATAGAAGATGAGGCATCTTTGTAAGACACCGTAGGTAAAAATAATTGGGTTAATCTAAACTGTTGTCGATTGATTCCACATCGTTTTCATTTTTTTGACATTCTGTTTTGTGCAACTTGACCCTTTCGTCAATACTTATTGAAATATCATCCTTTTTACGTTTTAATTTATTCAAATTCTTCAGGATCTACTACACCACAGAAAAACTAATAATTGTATCATTAGGGATAAATCTTTTTAGATTAAATATTCCAATACAGGAAATATATTTTAATTTGTAAAGTATAAATACAAAGTATTAATTTTTATACCAATATAGAAAATTTTATAGCAAATTATTTACATTTAGAATAAAAAGTATAGAATCTTGTAAATATAAAACAAAATAAAGGTTCATAATTCAATAAAGGAAATTAGAAAGTACCAAATTAATTAATTTTTTAAATGCTATTGATAGTTAACATACATTAAATATCTTTTATAGTGTCGTCAAAAAGTAGAAAGCACAATTTTAATATAAATTTTTTTATGTATAAAAATACCTTATGTTAGAATAAATAAAAGTAGTGTTACGTTTAATATTCTAGTGTAAACAACTTTATTGAAGATTTAATAAATAGTAAGGTTCTAATAAAAAATTACTTTTTAGAACTTAATTAAAGAGATACACAAAAAATATACAAACTTCTGAAATTTCTCAATAACATCAAGTAAATATTTATAGTCTTTAATTATTGTATTTGTATGCTTTTATTATTATTTTATGTTGCACTTATCTCAGCAACTTACAATTAAATACTGTTTTTGTATTTTAAAATATTAAAAATGATAAAATGAATTTAATTAAATTTTTTAATTTACATTTTAATAAAATTAATTGATCAGTACAATTTTACAGAATCATTCTCATCTGATAATAGACATGGTTTTTGTTTATTTTTATAATATAATTTGTAATTAAATTTCGAGATAACAAAATGGTGTAAATTAAAAATCTTTGCATCATTAATCACTTTACATTTACTATTAGCAATTTGAAACTCATTTTAAAATGTTACTATCTTTTTAACTTTCTTCATAGTAAATTAAAAAAAAGTTTAACCCTTATGTTACCTTATGTTGTATTTGTATTAAGTGCAAAAATCAATAATCAAGAATCTAACAAATTAACCTACAATACTACAAAGGATGTTTTGGTATATACAGATAGTTCTATACCGAGAAAAGAAAAAAATTAGGTTAAGCGAAAAAAAATCTTTTTTCCCCTATAAAAAAGTCAGTATTGCGAAAAAGAGCCAAGATAACGGTAATAACAATAATAAATTATCAATTGAACATAAAGAAAAAAATAATAATTCCATACATCTACCTGAAAAAAATAATACCCAACTAAATTTAGAAGATAGTGACATTATTTTGTTAAATATACAATCAGATATTACTGAAAAAGAAGATAGCGAATTTGATTCTGCGTTTATCGCATTAAAAAAGTATATTTTAAAGGACAATACTCTGTCCCATGATTTTATTACTAATTTATAATTAACTGCAATATTCCTAAGATTTCTTCCGACACTTATCAGAATTACCGATATTATATTCGAACCTATAATTTTAAAATCAAAGATGTTGTTGAAAAACAAATTCCTTTATTGTTTAATATTATAAAAGACAATCCTGTTGAAAAACAAATGGAAAAATGTTTAGAAAGGCATCTTTTTTTTATACAAAAGGGATTTAAATACCTTTACAAATTTTTTTATGATGATAAAACTTGTATATATAATATCGATAATTTTTTAAGAATTTATGTACAACTTTATGTTGAATCAGATACCTATTTTAAAAATTTTAACTTTATAAAAGTTTTTTTGAAGTTTTACAAGGAAATAAATGTGATTTATAGAAAAACGTCAAATTTTACGAATATTGAAAAAGAGACAAAAATTTTGGGAGAATATATGCGTAAAATATATAAAAATTTGTATACTTATAGAATTAAAGTACTAAATTGCATTCATCACTTTAAATGTAAAATTAGAGGATTTAATTACGTTGATAATTAATTAATAAATTTTTTAGTATGTTTAATATTGTTGTAGTTTATATGACATTAATATAAAATTTTTTATTTTTATTCTAACCTTGTATTGTTAGATACTTAATTAAAATATCAATCTGTCATTTTGAAAATCAACGCAAATTTTAGATCAAGTGCATTTTTTGCATTGACGACGAAAAAACTTAGATAGTTTAAAAATAAAGAAAAAATATGTTTTTTTATAAACTTAGTAGGCGTAATATAAATTGAATATTTAATGATTCAAGTCATTAAAATTGTGAACTATCTGGATAAACTGTTCTATATTTCGAAATTGTTAAAAAAATTATATTACACTTGTAAATTGCTACTTTCATAATTAGTTAAGATTTTTTACAAATTAGTCTTGTCAAATTAGAGGGAATGTTATATTTTGTAAAATGAGCAATTTGATTATTTATGAATACCTGATTATTGTATATATTAGAGGCTGTATAGTATTTTAAACTTCAAAAATTGTAAAAAAAGATAAATTAGTTTTATTTGATGATAATCTAATACTGTATAGTTTAAAAATACTAAAAAAATTGTAATTTAATATAAGAATTAGTAAAATTATTAAATTTCCTTTGCAATTTCTATATATATTAGAAGTTAGAAAAGACATTAACTGATAGTGAAATGCTACAATTAAGAAATCGTAGCGCTATTCCATTTATATCATTCTAAATTCAAATCAAAAATATTTAAATGCGTAGATATTTGCAGGAGCGTGACAAAATTTTTATATCTATATAAGTATAAAATGTATTGATTTCGAAAATACTTTACAATTTAAGTCATAGACATTACACTCAGTACAAAAGTCGGTAACCAAGTCTTGCTTGATTAAAAATAATAATTTCTAAACATTTGATTTTTTTATAATAAAGTTTAGAAATTTTAGACTTATATAATTGCAATATAAGGTAAAAATGATATTGCAAATTATTTAATATTTGTAAAATATTCTTTATTGATATTTTACCTTTGTACAAAACTCTAATATACAAATTGATTTTGTTTTTTAGAACTTTTACGCATTATCATAATTTAGCGTAAAATAATTTTAATACTTTAGATTCGTTTTCATTATCAAATAATTTAATATTCAAAAGCTAAAGACAATTAAAAAAATTGTTATGACTCATTGTAAAAATATATCAAAAAGTTATTTGATAACTTAAAAATATTGCAACTTTACGTGCTCTAACAATAAAAATTTTGGGTTTCAAAAATTCTTTTTGTCACATTTTCAAATTAAAGCTAAAAATAGTTACCTAAAAATGCTAAAACAACCATCTTAACATTGTTTGTATCAACAAATTAGGTAAGCAATACGATTTTATCAATATATCAAAATGCGTATGTGTAAAGCTTACACTGATATTAAAACTGTTCGACAAAGTATGTAAGAATTAGGTTTGCACAAAGTATTTGATAATCATTAAAAATTTTAACTGGCTAATATTTATAATTTTTCTAAAAAAACAACTATATATAATTGTAATTATATTTATACAATTTATATTAAACTTGTTCTCGGGTTAATAAATTTTTTACAAAACATATTCTGATAGACGCAAAAATTTTCTTAGTCTTTGAAATATTTTTGCAACTGCTAAAGATTAATAGAATCATTGTTTAGATCAAAATATTAAATGCAAAGAATTTAAATACTATATATTCTGGTATTCAGGTATTTAATCTAATGTTATTGTTATAATATCCGACGTAGTATTTATTAAAATTCCTTTATTTGATAGGAAATGAATCTGGAGTGACATAATTTACTTTATTATGAGACAAAAAATTATCTTTGTTTTTGTTAGTTTTATTTTTAGAGATTTCGCTAATTGAAGGAATGTTATCTAGGCGTATTCGTTTTTCTTGTGAATAAAAGATTTTGCTGTTGTAAGTTCTTAAGAATCTTTAATAACAATGGAGTTAAGACGTTTGTAATTTAGTTCACCAAAATGAATATTATTTGATGCAAATGAAATCCTTATAAATTTAGCGTCATCAAAATTTTCCAATTTGTTATATGCTAGATTTAGTTCTTTATCGTTCATGTATTGTGGGTTAACACGAAAATAAGCCATTTCTTTGTCATAAATTATAACAAAATCGTTGTTTAAAAACTTAATTGGTTCTTTACGTAACTTTTTATAATATGTTTTTACATCAAAATTTGGATAAAATTATTGCTCTAATTTTTTTTAATAAACAGGTTTCGCTTTCATCACAACCTTGAATGACTTTTTCGTACCTTTTGTAAACTCGCTCAAATTTGCTGTCGAGAATGTTCTGATGCGCAATTTTTTTTATAAGCTATATTAAACTTATTTATAGTTTTGTAAAACAATTTAACAATCTTTTTTTTGTTGAATGTTAAAAAGGATCTAATTCTGTCAATTTTTTATTTAAAACCCAATTTTTTGTTTATTCTTTGCTATTGGGAGCATTTTAAAATTTTTTGCTACAAGGAACATATTTTCGATTAGAATTGGTTTATGAGTTACTTCTTGTTTATCGTTTACTAGACTTTTTCCCTTAATTCTTTTAGGTTTGTAAAAATTAATCTAAGTACTTTTATTTGACGTTTAAACAAAAAAAATATGACTTGTTAAATCAAATATTAATAATAATTTATTAAAGCAAAATTAAAGGTATAGCGCGGTAAACCATTACCATAAATGACATCACGATACATGAAAAAATAAACTTGCTTGATTTTTTACCCCCTTTCAAAAAAATTTCATTAATCAAAAATGCAATAGCAAATATTAAAAATCCAATACTTGGAATTACAAATGCATATACGCGATTATTGTCGGCTCTGTGCATCTGTGAAGGAGTATTCCAAAATCCAGAATTATTTCCGTTGGAAAAATCAATACCATTTCTAGGTAAATCATTAAATAGATGTTTAAACGGTTCAAAACTCTCAGTGCAATTTTCTGGTACGATCAAATTTTTTTTAATGCAGCTTCTATCATTCTTACATTCATCTCTTAACTCATAAGCAGCACATTCTAATTCAACCTCATTTTTAATATCACAAAAATCTTTAATTTTTTTTAGTTTGTTAGAAACAGGTTTATTATTTTTACCAGATTTATGTTTTTTTAAATTTTTCTTGTAAGACTTTGAAGTTATATTTTGTATGAATTAATATAACTATCGTCACAATTGTGATTTTCAAAATCAAAAAACTTACAATCTGAAGCGTAGCATATTTCATTCAAAGGTTCACCAAATTGACAATCTTCTTTAACTAAATCAGTGTTACATTCTTGGTTTTCTTCTACTTGCGTTGTATCAGACTTACTACTTTTGCAAAATTGAGTAAATAAATAACGTTGATGAGTAGATTCTGATTTTAAAGCATCAATATATTTTTCATCACTCGTAACAGCGTCACTGCTAATAATCTGTTGATGTATTGTTTCCCCCTGATCTAATGTCATTTCATTTTCCGTTACTTTCCGATTTCTATTATAATCTTCGTTTAATTCTAATACGCCATTTTGTAAGATTTCTTCGTCTATCGTATTTTTTTTTATAATAATATCCATTTATGGGTTATAACAAATTATTTAATTAAATTAGTTTTGTTAAAATATCTAATACTACAAAAAAACATGTTTTTCTTTATTTGAATTTCAAAGTCGTACAACAAATTTTTATTTAATTAAAATTTGTTCAATTTTAGAAATTACAATTTTTTGAAAAGAAAATGATTTTAATTTAATAATTGAAAAATTCCTTTAAAACTTGTTTTAAATCAAAATTAAGAAAATTTGATGAAACTAACTATTAAAAAATACAAATTCTCAAATTACAATCTTGTAAATTTTTGTAACAATAAAAAGAATATTTTAATTTGATCCAAAATTTTTAAAACATATTATTGTGTATGTATTTTATTATAATATTACTTGACGCAAAAATGTTTTAAATGACATTGTTAAATCTGAAAAATAAATTAAAATAAGAAAATAACGATATATTGATTTATTTATATTTTGTATTGAGATATTAAAACAGAAAGATTTCAATATTGATTAATATTACATTTGACAAAATTAACTGTCATTCTATAATTATAAAGACTTCATATTATTTGATAGCATGTTAAAAAAGCACTAAATGGTTTCTTCCAACACTAATTTTAAAGCTCGTAAGGAAAGATGATATTAATTTTGATATATTAAATTAATATTTTTAAATATGACAATTAGAGTTGTTTCACAGTTATTCTAAAGCATAAGATCTTCGAAATTTTAAATATTAAAAACAGAATCTTGGAAAAGCACTATCTTGTCTATCGAAGAATGTTTAAAAGCGAGTTAAATAATATTAATAATATGTATGTAAATAAATGTTGAGGGAACTATATAAAGCAAATAAAATTATCAAAAAATCCATTTTTTATAAAATTATGAAAGCACTCCATTTTTAATATTTATAAAAGAATATGAAGTTCATAGATCATTGAATTTTGGCTTATTAAAACGACTATTACTGTTTTATCATAAATCGTGCATTCCAATAAAAAGTCAATATACATAATATTATAACAATTCTAAAATTCTAGTCAGTAAATTCTTCTATAGTATTAATTAAACGGTAATGAAGATGAAATATTAAATATCAATGTTAAAAAGTGTTAAAAACATAAAGTTGATGAAATGTGGACTTTAATCTTGTTAAAAGAAAAATTAAGAAAAGGTCTTATTAATTTAAGTTGAGGATAGAGCAAAATGCAATTTGAAAAGCAAAAAAAAAGAATTAAACTGAAGATAAAAATAATAGTGATAATTGAAAATAATAGTGATAATTGAAAATAATAGTGATAATTGAAAATAATAGTGATAATTGAAAAGAATAGTGATAATTGAAAAGAATAGTGATATTGAAAAGAATAGTGATAATTGAAAATAATAGTGATAATCGAAAAGAATAGTGATTATTGAAAATAATAGTGATTATTGAAAAGAATAGTGATTAATGAAAAGAATAGTTATTTTAATCAACAAAAATTTACACATAAAAATGTAAATCACGGCGAGTTTTTTAAGACTCTATGACAGACGTACACACAAATACAATTGAAAAGACATAATACATACTTCTAGGATTTAATTTTATTAATCTCTATCTTTTAGATATATTTAATTGACTAATCGTTTTTACTTGATCAACATTAACGAATCATTTTATGTTCAATATTTTATATTAGTTTTTCGTGTCTATTTAGAAATTTTATTAATTGTTTCAAGTATCCCCTTTTTTGTGCATCTGATCAGTTTTAATATAATTTTACGATCAGAAAAATTAATGCCTTTTTGCAATAATTAATTTTTTTGTAATTGTAAAATTCTAGCATTTACTTGCCTTTAATAATGAAAGAGAAATATTGAAAAATTTTATGATTTTGCTGAACAAATTTCTATACATAATAATTTGTGGACTAGAAATTATTTTATTAGCCTTTTCTTGCATTTTATAATCTAAGTTTTCTGTAAAAATAATTGAAATGGTTTTGTCATACAACTCTTTGTTTTTAAACCAAATTAAACTTTTTTTCAAAACATAAAAATTTTTAACTTGTTATTAAATTTGTCAAAAATATCATTTTTATTTTTGAAAAATATTTTTGACTGTTAGTACTGCTTACTCTTTTTATAGCATTTTATCTTTTTTAATAATATTTGATCTATCAATAATAGTGATCTTTTTTTACCCAAAATTAAAAATATACGTTTTCTAGAATGCTTTACGGTTTATCAACGATAATTACATAAAGGTTTATTTTGAATACATTAGCTTTTAATAATATTGTATACTTAATACAAATATTATTAATAGAATACTTGTATGGACTTTTATTGTATATCTATAAGATATGCGAAATTGTAAAATTAATAATTAATCTTAACAGTTTTTAATGAAAGGGTGTCAAAATTTGAATAATTTTTTCTAAATTAAATATCCCTTTATGTTTCATTTCTTCGTAAATATTTTCTGTGCGCAAAACTTTGAGGAACCATCGGTATTTACAATTCAAACTAGAGTTCTTTTTCCAATTATTCCAATGAAACCTTTATTCAAAGCACTGATCATTTAATAAATCAGCCTACTTATTATTCTGAGTCAAGTAATTACAATAATAATGTCTGGTATCCTTTATTTCAACCCACCTATTCTCAAGTATTCGTATGTGAAACGTGTAATACTCCAATTAAAACAATATAAAAATGATTACTGTTTGTAATCAATATGTTTCTCCACAAATATTTGTCTTGCACCGGAAGAATATAATTCTGAAGTTTTTGAAACTCAAGAATTAAATAAGCAACCCGGTTACTAAAAAAGGAAATTGATATTCAAAGTATTTTTGACTATTTTCTTAAAATTCAAACAAAGTATTCTAACGGGCGCTTTTTTTTATCCTGAAGGCCATTTAATAAGTAGGTCTGATTATATCCACTGGAGTCATTATAATGATCTTCAAAAAGAGTGGTATCGATTGCTAATATTATTCAAAACATTAATTGAATTAAAAACGAAGTTAAGAGCTCTTAAAATTATAAAACGGAAAAAAATAACTCCAATAGGTCTAAAGTGAAGTTGATTGAATCAGTTTTTCACGCTTTTAAGGATATTAGACCAAGTGCTGTGACTAAAAAGGAAGATTTTGTCGACAAAATAGATCAAAATACGATTTGTCAAAAAAGTTTATGATATTTTATCTATACCTTTAATTGATATTATACAAAGCTTAGAAGAAGACATTATCAAATATCTAAACCAACCTCTTAGTCAAGATTTAAAATCTTTGATTTCTGAATTATCAAATGAAGTTTCTTATTTTTTGAGTAAGTTTAATTATTTTTTAGAAGGTGTCGACGTAATGAAGTATTTTTTTAGTAAATATACTAATTAAATATTTATTCTTAATTTTTATTAATTAATAGAAGCTTTTAATAATTGTAAAATTTAGTTAGTTAATCAATTTCTCGCAAAAATAATTTTTTCAAAAAATCTTTTAATTAAAAATAAGTATTTTTATAAAAAAATAAACCAATATGGCTTTAAAAAAGGAATTGGGAGCATTTTGCCTTTCAAGATGAAACTTTGATAAATGTTTACGTTAATAATTGAAGGTGTAATCTGTAGATCTTATGCTACACAGTGTGACAGAGTGCTGTTTTTGACTTTATTTGAAGTTATATTAGAGCACCTAGAGCTGTGTAAAAATTATAACTTGACAAAATGAAGAAAAATAAAATCACACTCTTTAGGAGGTAGTAGCAAATTAAAATATCAAGCTTAAGCTTCAAACTATCATTTTTATAATGTTTATCAAGTATATTGAAGGTGCACTCTAAAATAGAAACTGTTATATCTAAATTCAGTAGTTATTATATTTTCAGGCTTTAGATAGTTTATTTCAAATCTTGTATT